>JABTXL010002944.1:5422317-5432737 GCA_025134845.1 Neodon shergylaensis | reverse complement strand
ACTAAGTCTGCGAATGGTGAGCCACTCAGTTATCCGGCTAACTAAGTCTGCGAATGGTGAGCCACTCAGTTATCCGGCTAACTGAGCTAAATGAGCGCAGGAGGCTCATGGCTTCAGGAGGGTGGATCACTAAATGACCCCTGCATGTCACTGTCTCCACTCGGACAAGCAAGGGCCCCAGGCAACTGTGTGGACACATCTGTCATGGTCTACAGCATGCTGGAACCAATTTAATAAAATTTATACTTGAAATGATTTCCTTATTGTGTTGGTTCTTATTGCACACATATGAAAATGGTGTTTAATACCAAATTCTTATTTTGTATCTATTCCACACAATAAAGTAAGGGCTGAACTTCTTGGTCCCACAATGTGTAGAACAAATCAGAGGCACCAGGAGCTGCTGAGGAAAAGGACACGAAGCTGTCTGCATTCTCAAAGGCAGTGTGGTAACTGCTGGGCAGGCGTTCACAAGCCCGAGGGCTGGAAGTCTGAGCTCCCTGAGGGGATGAAGATTTACCTGGTAGGTCTGCACGAGAATGAAGATGTTGTCCACCCCGACAGCCAGCACCAAGAATGGGATGACTTCGATGACAATGAGGGTCAGTGGCATCCCCATGTAACTGAAGATGCCCAGGGAACAGGCCACTGAGCTCAGGACGATCAGGATCCCCGCGACGCCCAGTGAGATCTTAGAATCCACCTGATATCAGACAAAGGCACAGATCATGAGAGCCTTGTCCTGCCTGTTATAGGGTCTATTCAAGATAAGTTAAATGTACAGTCCACAGTGTGAGGATACAGAAAATCCTCTAGGTTTCTCCCTAGCAACAAAGTTCATACACTCACAGGTGATAGCATGGACAAGATCGTCCTCCAGCACCCTCCCTGTGTCCCCGCACTCACCAGAAGCCGGCTACAGCTCTGGATGTGTCCCAAGGCGAGCGAAATGTACAGAAACATGATGGCGTAGCTGACGGCAATAGTGAACACATCACTCTTACTTTCCCGATTGAGTTCATCTTCAATGCTTCGCTCGGCAATGAAAGAAATGGTCAGATTGGGATTCTCGTAGTTTTTCACAAAGTTAATAAACCTAAGGAGTAGACAAGTTTTTATATTTTTAATCGAAAGTTATATGAGAGTTGAGTAAGAGCAGTCTCAACACAAACACCATCCCGCTTCACCTCTGCCCAGGAGCCTGGCGAGATGCCCTCAGACCACAGGCAAATTCCAGCTGCTGACCGTTCTGCCTTTTGTGGTGGTGCAGGGTGCCAGACACAGGATCCTGGCACTCTCGGGTCATGGTTCTACCTTAAAGTGTAACCCCAGTCCTGAAATGACCTGTTTAGAACATGTTTTAAATTGGCTTTTTTCCCCTTCATCCTCAGAGATACGTCTCACTATGTGCCCAAGCTGGTCTAGTATTTCTGAGTTAAGTGATCCCTCTACCTTAGCCAGAGCACCGGGATCACTGGTGCACACCACCACGGGAGGCTTAAATGGAGCGTGTGTTAGTTGATATATGTATTCATAGGACAAAGTTGTTTTTTTTTGAGACAAGGTTTCTCTGTGGCTTTGGAGCCTGTCCTGGAACTAGCTCTTGTAGTTGAGGTTGGCCTCCAGCTCACAGAGATCCGCCTGCCTCTGCCTCCCAAGTGCTGGGATTAAAGGCGTGCACCACCACCACCCGGCTCATAGGACGAAGTTTTAAAAGCAGATATGTAAGTTCAATACAAGCTGTCAGATTCCATCTATTTCTCTATAGGAAGTCAAAAGCTTCCTGTAAAATTCACCTGCGACTGTAAGGCCCCAAGCAGCTATAACAGACTGAGAGGAACAAAGCAGGACTCGTATTTTCTAATTCCAAACTTACCACAGCGATCAAGAAAGTGTGGCACTGGCACAAGAACAGACACACAGACAAACGCATACACGTAAGGGGCTGCACTGTGCCTGGCAAGGATGCTATGGCCACTCGACAGTGGAGAGAATGAAGTTGGACCATGACCTTGTACACAACACTGACAGGCTGTGAGTGGGAGACAGGGCTACTGAGGGCTAGCCTGAGCTCCACAGTAAGACCTGGTCTCAGAACCAAGGGCTAGTTATGTAGCTCCATGGCATAGGGACCTGGGTCGGAAAGATTTAAACGGATCAAGCAGAGGAAAGGCTCAGAAGAAACACAGGACTAAATCTGTCATGGCGTCAGGTCATGGCTGCGGGGACACCAAAAGCAAGGCGATGAAAGGAATGGTCTGAACTCCACAGTGAAGGACGTTTGTGCTTCAAAAGTTCCAAGGGGGAGAACCACAAAAATGGAGAAAATATCTTGAAATCACATGTCTGATAAGGGACTGACTTCTACCTAGAATACATAACAGGTTTTTATAACTCTAAATAATAGAAGCATAGAAAATTCAACTAAAATGGGCATAGGGTATGGAAAATAACTTCATGAAAAAATGCTTGAGACTTTTAATCAAGAAAATGCAAATCAGAGGGCTGGCTCCAATGGTGGGACACCCAGTGAGCATGCACGAAACCCTAGGTTCTGCCCCTGGAACTACACAAAACAGGGCACGGTGGTGCAAGCCTGTGATCCTAGCACTTCAGATGTGGAAGTAAGAGGATCAGAAGTTCAAGGCCAGCCTCAGTCACCCGGCACTGTCTAGAACACAATAAAGAAATCAGAAAATATTACTCAGTGCTACTCATCATAACAGCCGGCATGGAAAGGTCAGACAAAGCAGCAAGCACAGATGGCGTCACACATAGGGGAAACTGCCAATCAGGTCTTCAAACAGTCAAAGCAGAGTTACTATAAGACCCAGTGATTCGATTCCTACAGATATATATTCAATTCCAAAGGAATTAGGCATGTCTGATCAAAGTGTGTATAAAAATATACAGAGCCATTTTTTAGAATAGCCAAAAGACAGATGCAACCCAAATGCGTGTCAATGATAAATATATAAATAAAATGTGGTATGGTTATACGGTGGAGTATTTGGTCAAAACGAGAAACAAAGCATTAATACATTTCACTATATAGACAACCTTGAACACATTATGGCAAGCGGAGGAAGTCAGACATGAAAGTCCACATATATAACCATAGTCATACAACATGCATAGCAGAAAAGTCTATGAGGACAAAAGGCAGACTTGTGGTTGCCCAGTGCTATGGGCAAGAGGCTGAGAAGATGGGAGAGCAGGGCAGCTAAAGGGAACAGTGTTTATCCTAACAGAGCATCCTACTGGCTGAGGCCTAAGAGGAACAGATAAAAAGTGGATTGCACAAAGGTCTATGAATTCGTCTGTATTCTTGCATACAGAGAGCTGTTTAAATCATCTGATTCTAGGAAGATCTCTTCAAAGACTTCTTAGCATAGCTACTGCCAAGTGAAAACAGTCCCGTAACTCAGATCTGCTGCAGTTCAGAGAGTGAGGTTGGTCCAAGTGAGTGCACAGCCCGTGTCCAGCCCCAGGAGTGACTCACTCTTTCTCCCAGGCCTGGGCCCTCTGGAGCTTCTCCGTGTCGTTATAGTAATTGCTGACAGGGAAGGTGATCACAAGAGCGGTGGCATTATTGTAGTTCTGATCTAGAAAGCAAAAACAGGACATAAAAGAGCTGAGTACTAACATGCAAAGTTGAGAAACACGAGTTGCCACAGTCCTCTACTGATGCTGTCCCAACCAGAGCTCCCCTGAGCAGTGGACACAGAACGGGTCTATGTATGCAGTCAACAAATACAAAGCACTCTGACAGTTGTCATTTGAGGAGAATGACCTTTCATTAAAAAAATTAACCATCAATTCTTGTTTATTTTACTCTTTTATAAATTTTAGTTTCTTAATTTATACATAATGAGCTTTACTTTGGTATCTGCACACATGTATATAATGTATTTTGAGCACGTCTGCCCAGTGGCCTCGTCTGCACTCCCCACTCCTGCCGACTCTATGCCCTGCTCTTCCAGTCCCTCTTGTATTTGCAGGTCCTCTTTGAGATGAGGTCTCCGTATGTAGCCCAGACTCACCTGGAACTCGCTCTGTAGACCAGGCTGGTCTTGAAGCCATAGAGATCCACTCACCTGCCTAAGCCTCCTGAGTGCTAGGATCACACCTGGCCAGTAAGAGCCATCACTGGTGTGCACTGTGAAATCGAGCCAAGCGGCACTTCTCACTCTATTCCTTGTCCCCCCAGAGCCTGGGAGCGGCCAGCTGTGGCAGTTTCAGGGGCACACAAGCAAACACACATGTGTATTCTCCCCTTCCTTCTTTGCTCTCCAATAGTATAAAGCTGTATGTCTTGGAACCCTCTGTGTCACACATCTCAGAACTTTGGAGGCTGAGGAAGGAAAGTCTGTGGCAGTCAGGGCCACCTGGCCAACTTCTAGGCCAGCCTGAGTCACACAGTAAGGTCTTGTCTCCAAACACAAAACAAAACTCGCAAAACAAAAAATGTGTCTTAAGATTTTGCTTCATTTCAGTATCTAAAGACACAAAGTGCTTCCTTATTTTCTGCAGTGTAACATATCCAGCACAGTCTAACCAGGTCCCCACTGATGGATATCTTTGCAGTTTTTAAAATTACAAATAAAATGACTACAAAAACTATCTACAAATATTTGAATACACAAAGTTCCTATTGTAGAAACAACCTTTCCTGTCATTTTGATAAGTTCTTTCAAACTTCCCTATATAAAGTGTTGATAGTGTATCTAACAAAATACTGAGCCCTACCTGTACATACACCAGGAACAAAGGACAGAAGAAGTTGTAACCTACCTGGGGTTACAGTTCTGTGGCTTTCGCCAGTTTGTTAGGTACAAAGACTGAAGTGATCTTACTTCACAAATAGAGGTGAACATGAGTATTTGCTTCACATAATTAAATTCATTTGAGGGGCTGCAGAGATGGCGTGGCCGCTGAGACCTGAGTTTGAGTCCTAACACTCCCGCTATCCCAGCATTGTGTGGGGCAGAGAAGGGAGGAGCTCTGGGGCTTGCTGGCCACCAGCCTACTTCCAGGTGCCTCTGTGCGCACAAGCACGCGCCGTCCCACCCCTTCATGTGAACCGCACACACGTGCACAAGCACACGTGTGGAGCACCTATTCTGCTTCTTGTAACTTTCCACTACTTTAAACTCGACCCCGCCACCACATAGCTCTGTGGTTAACAGCGGAATGTCACCTGCTATGAGTATAGTAGGTGTGTGTATGCAGTTTCCCGCATTTTACTTTTTAAAGGAAAGCAAACAAAAATTTATTGAGAAATAGCTCCCTGTAGCCAGGAAGGTGCTGAAAAATGAACTTTCCTCTTGTCTTAAAACAACAAACTGTATGCTCTCTTTCATACATGACTTTAAAAGCCCCCCCGCCCCAGGGTTTCTATGTGAAACAGTCCTGCCTTCAAGGAACTCACTCTGTAGACCAGGCCGGCCTCCTGAGTGCTGGGTCAAAGGCATGTGCCATCCCAGGCTGACTTTAAAATTCTTACAGTCAAATTCAGTCTTTCCTTCTGAAGCTTTTTTTTTTTAATCCCTCCTAGGTTTTCTTCCAGTTCTTTAACAGTTTCACTTTTCACACACCCATCTTTAATCCCCTGGAGTTTATTCAGATGGAAGGAATAAGAAACCAGATCAGTTGTGTGATGATGGCACACACCTTTAATCCCAGCACTTGGGAGGCAGAGGCAGGTGGATCTTTGGGAGTTCGGGACTAGCCTGGTCTACACAGTGAGTTCCAGGACAGTCAGGCTACAAAGAGAAACCCTGTCTCAAAAAAAGGGGGTGCGGGGAGAGGGAGGGAGAGAAAGAGAGAGGGGAAGAGAGAAGGGAAAAGAGAAAAAGAGAGAAGAAAGAGACCAGATCCACCCCCCTCCAAAGGCCCAGTTATGACATCATCCTTTTTTCCCACCATATAAGGGTTTTTTGTTTTTGTTTTTTGTTTTTTGTTTTTTTTTTGTTTTTAATGGCATGAGGCAGAACACATCTCAAATACAGATCACAACTTCTGTCTTCCCTTCCGAGGGGGCAGCAATCAGGCTGCAGATGTTGGAGGTGTCACCTGTCCCAGAAGTGCCCTCAGAAGCAGCTGTGGCAAACATCTGCTCCATCACTGCCCTGACTGGTTTAGAAAAACGATCCTCTCTTTTTGTTTTCTTGTTATGTTGAGACAAGATCTCACTATGCAGCCTAGGCTAGTCCCCGACTATGATCCCCCTGCTGCCACTTCCTGAATGCTGAAGTTTTTTAGGTGGGTGCCATCAAATCTGGCTTCAAACCCAAAGCTAAAGGAGATAGTTTTTGGATTCCAAGGATGAGAAATTAAGACTGCCGATTTCTGAACTGTGAACATTTCCGCAGCTTCTTACCATCATAGCCGCCCAGCACAAGCCAGGGGAAGACAGGTGTTCCAGACGTACTCAGGCAAGGATCATGGAGCATACTTGTGTCATTCAGAGAGGTGGGAGCCCTGCCAAAAGTTCAGAAAAGCTCACAATTAGAGCCCCAGATACATCAGCCTAAACACTCCCATCGCAGCGTCTATGCTCCAGGAACTCGGGTTCCTTAGCCGAGTAAGACACCTGGCACCAGCAGCTACAACCCCAGAGAGACCAGTGACACATGGTGCTGTGTGGGACAGAGGGATAAAGAGTACAGGCAGCCCACGAGACTTAGCTCTCAGCATGAAGTAGGTGAAAGAGATGGCTGTAAACAAAGCTTCTTAAACTGTTCTTTGTGAGCCCATGTGGAGTCACACAAATAAATATGGGGGTACAAAAGAGCCCAATTGTCAACAATGAAAGTTTCTGAATGTTCAACAATTGAGTTATTAAAAAACTTATTTAAAAAGTTATTAAAAGATCCAAGGTATTTCTGGCAGTGTCCTCTCATGCTGCATTGTGTGGCTTCAATGCAGCCCTGATTCTGAACCTGTGCAGTGTGTTACATGCATCACACCACATGCCAACAAATGCAGCCTGATTCAAGAGTGCTGTATGTCACAGACGGCAATGTGTTACTACTGTGCACACAGTTTTCCGTTGTTCTCTGGAAAACAAAGCCTTCCAATATTTTCCCCTGATCATTCCCTAGCATGTATCCAATTATAATAGTATATATTTCAAGTATATTTTGTTAGAGTGGTTTCATTTTCAAAACTAATGACTAAGTTTTGTAAAGCTTGTTAAAAGACGTGTGGCTTGGGATTAATCAGTATTTCCAACGATTTCTAAAGTTGCCTAAACACACTCTGCCTTTCATACTATGTGTTTATGAGAAGAAATGCTCTAACATTGATCACTGGAAAATCAAAGTACTGATCAACTCTGAAAGGCTTTGAAGTTGGTCTAGCCAATGTCCACCCAAGATTGCATTTTTTATGTCCAAGTAAATAAGCACACCCACCTTATTAGTATGTAAATCTCAAGGTTTATCACCAGTAAATGTTTGACCCATACTCACTTACGGAACACTATACCCAAGAATCCATAAAATTTCTCAGGTGAGAAGGGGTCACGAGTGGGATGAACTATGAATGGAGCATACAGCAGGTGACAGGGAGGTGGTGACTCAGCAGCGGAAGCCTTGCCTAGGAGCACAGGGCATGCAAAGCCCCAGGGCTCCCAGGAGAGGAGTTAGGGCTGCAAAGAATCAGGCTGTGAGGCAAATGGCACATTGCTGAGTGGTTTAGATTCTCGTCCCAGAGCCTTCAGGGGTCAGAGTTCTAGGAGGTGCGGCAGCACAAGCTAAGTACAAAGTGGAAGAGAGTGGACACAGGAAGCAGGCCAGCCAATCAGGAGGCTGTGCACACCTCCCAAGACAGTCAGCAGCCCAAACTCAGCTGGGCACTTGGGAGGTCCTCAAATAACACTGCCCTTCAGAGCTGCCAAGATGAGCCCTGGAGGCAGGTGACATTATACGGAGCAGTCCTTTGCCAAGCCTGACCACGAAGGGAAAGAAGAGGCCATGCAGAGGTTAAAATGCACAACAGAACCATCACTTAAGGAAGGTGCAAGCTGGGGACAGGCCTGAGACCATAAAGTATGACCTTAGACCGTGCCTGTATGCAGCTCACAGGAGCACCGTGACAGGCAGGTTCTGAGCCTAAGCCTCAGCTCTGAGGAGACACCTGTACAACTCTTGCCCACACAGGAAAATAGTTTTTCCTCCAAACACAGAAATTACATAATATTGAATGCTTTTCAGCCCCCCACAGCTCCCTCCCACCATCCCAGTTTAGGGCTTATGAACACATGGGCATTCATGTCTCATGCAAACAACCTGGTTTTAGTGGCAGTATCACTGAAGAGCGAACACAGCCAGCAGCCAAACCGTCACATAACAGTCACTGACACAATTTCAGGGTACGAGAGTTTTCAGTCAGAGAGCTCTACTGTGGACAAAGTTGAGCAACATTGTCATCAGAGACCAAGTCATTTCTGTTGCCATGGTGAACAATAAGGCAGGTCAAGAACACTCAGGGATGGTAGGCCCACTAGGAGTCATGACACTCTTCCTGACAAGTCAGCTCCCTCACAGGTCACTCAAGCTGAATGACTAATCCCTGACTACTGTAGGACAATGCTCTTGTACTCTGTAAAGATTTGCCACTTGTATTGATTTAATAAAACACTGATTGGCCAGTAGCCAGGCAGGAAGTATCGGTGGGGTGGCCAGACTAGGAGAATTCTGGGAAGAGGAAAGGCTCAGTCTGCAGTCACCACAGACACAGGGGAAGCCAGATGAAAATGCTGCACTGAGAAAAGGTGCCAAGCCATGTAATGAATACAGATTATTATGGGTTAATTCAAGTTGTAAGAGCTAGTTAATAATAAGCCTGAGCTAATAGGTCAACCAGTTTATAATTAATATAAGCCTCTGTGTGTTTTTTGGGACTGAATGGCTGTGGGACCGGGCAGGACAGAAACCTCCGTCTACACCTGACACACAGTCTCCAAAATAAAACCTCCAATGGGAACCGCATGCCAATCCCCCTTCACTCTTTGAAGGAAGGCTTTATGCATTAAAACTAATTAAGTGCAATGACAGAAGGTTCTACTTGAAGAACAAGAAAAGCACAGCGGGCTTCTAACTCTCAGGGGGGAAGGATGAACTTGTGCGCTGCTGCTGTGCCCAGTTAGGCTGAGAGGTACCTGCTCTTCCCAGGTACGCTGTCCACTTCAGGGCCTCCATGCTCGCTGCTCATATCTATCTGCAGGTCCCTTTTCTTCCCCTTTGTGCAGTTCTACATGCCAAAGCAGCACGGATTCCAACCCCTTCCTGCTCAGCCTTAGTGCTCTCCTCAGGCCTCACCCCTACCCGACACAACACACACAGTCCCACACCAGACGGCTGCTTCTCTCAACAGCAGGCCCGACACACGACTGGATCCCCTCGGACAGTATTGCTCAGCAGCATCACAGTGGTCTCAGTCTGTGTAAGTATTAATGTCTGCACTAAATTAAGAGTGATGTTTTCACAATGTGCCCCCACTGTGAAGCAAAACACAACAAGTCTCCCTCCGTTAGAACGTGAGCTCCTCAAGGCACAGCTTGCTCTGACCACTGGGTCTCGAGTCCTGTGAATGGAGTGAGTCACAGAAGCTCTCAAAGAATGACAGGGTGCATGAACGGCTGCCACCACTCACCGTGTACAGTACAGGAAGTGTGTGTGGTAGTCGGCATAGACAAAGAAGTCATCGCCTACTTGGTGGTCCAGCATCGAATGGCTGTTCTGGAAGTAATTTAACACACTCATAATGGTGCAGTTCTTGTTGTATGGCGAGAGGGGGGCCACACAGATGTCTTGAAGTGTCACGGTCTTATTGTCATAAGATGCAGTAATGCTCTCAATGGCAATCTGTAGGTCAAGCACCTGAAACCCAGAAACACGTCAGGCTTCCTAAATCGTCATCATCACAAACCATACTGCCCTGAGAACCAGACGAGATGGATGCTCTGAGCAAATCCTCCCAAGGATGGGGGAAGGTTGTACCACAGCAAGCGAGAGCCAATGGCTCCTCTAAACAGGAATTAGGATGGAGAGCGCCTGCTAGCCATGTCTGGGAAGAAGACATGACCATAGCAGATCCCAACACAGGACATGAAATCATCCTTCACTCTTCTTCCGGCATCCACCAAGGCACCAGTCGCGAAGCAAATTCTTGGTCTTCTGACATTTGTCCCTTGCCAAAATATACCACTTCCTGCCTTGTTCTGCCTTGTGGCCATTTATGTATACATGCACATTTTCTAATAGAAGATGTTATTCGAGAATATAACTTCAATTAAGGAATTGCCTAGACCAGATTGGCCTATGGGCATATCAGCAGGAAACTGCCTTTAACTGTTAAGTGATGTAGGATGGCCTAGCCCACTATGGGCAGCGCCATTCCCCAGGCAGGTGGT
>JABTXL010002944.1:5376311-5406311 GCA_025134845.1 Neodon shergylaensis | reverse complement strand
TTCTGAGCTGAACACTCAGACAATGTAATCGGATGGCATTTCCCAGAAAGCTAGGGGACTGGCTGCCAAAGGGCCACAGTTAACTAATCCCATATCAACAAGCATCCACCCCAAATCCATGGTGAACAGGACAATCAAAATGGCCCAGTGTGGCTTCACAAAGACCACGCTTTTCATGCTTGGCCCCTGACTTCAAAGCCAAGTATCCCTGCCCCTGGGAAGGAAAGGGGAAGGCAGGAGGGGAGTCAGGCACTCTGGATCCCAAGAAGTCAACACTTCAAGTCAATAGGCAGGTTGAGCCCACTACCCCTCAATAGAACTTAACCACCTCAATAGAACAAAACTATTTGGGGTTTCCTGGCCATGCTCAGGCTGGCATCTCACAGAATCATCTTGCCCACAGCAGCAGCCCCAGGCAGAGAGGCAAAAGGTGTCCATCAGCTCAGGGTCCTCCCAGCTGTGATGGGCGGCACCAGTGCGTAGTGTCTCATGTATTCCACAGATGCACATAGTGAAGCCCCAGAGACTACAGACATAATTTGTGCAAGATCACACAAGTAGTGGCTTAGCCAGGATTGAAACTGAGGCCTTCTGGAGCCAGGCACAGACTCCTCATAAAAGGTAATTAACTCCACAATTAGGGCTCTTCTCTAGAGTCAGCCGCCCACTCCCTCCTTTGTCAGGGCAGAGCCTACCATCTCGCAGGGCAGCACTGAAGGGCAAGACCCTCTTCACAATTACAGCAAGCAGAGCCTGTTTCCTGCATGACTCTTCCCCTGGCCTCTTTCTTGTCAACACCTTTGCCTCTTGGTATCCGCACCTGCCTATGAACAACGCTCTAATTTCATGGACGGCTCCAAGCTCTCCACACCCACCTAGCTGCCTGCCAGCCTCTGGGAAACCAATCTCTTTCCATGCGTCTATATCCAGGCCTCTTGCAACAGTTTAACCTTTGAAACTGCCTCCACTGACAACATCATCCCTCTGATGGGACTTCCTTGCTCAACCACCTCCCAGTCTGTAGTCTTCATGTGTTTAGAACCCACCCTCTCCCGCTGCCTGTGAAAAGGGCTCCAGATACCTTGTCTCGGCTCTTCTCTTCCTTCTGTCCTATCCTGAGGAGACCTGTCTGCCTCCACACTGCTCCCTGTCCTCTTCACTACCCACTAAGGCCATTCTCCAACTCCCGTATGGTACCTGTCGACATGCCTAGGCATACGGTCCCATGAGGACGCAGCACATTTCCCACGCTTATGCCACGGCACTTGCTAAGTGTCTGTTGTCACAGCCCCGCCCAGACAGATCTGTGACTCATTGTACTGGAATACAGATGAGCAGGTAAAGTGCCTCATCTAAGGTCTGGACCAAGACACGGCAGAGCTGGACACCTACCTGTGGCCTAGGTGCTTCAGGAGGCTGGGCTCTCCTTCCACTGCACCAAGGGACCACAGGTTTAAAGAGACAAGGCTGGACCGCGCTCATCTCTGCAACCCATGGAGAATCTAACTGGTGCCTTAGTGGAGGATTTGCAATCTCAACCTCACCCCAGTACAGAAGGCAGCCAGGGCTTGTGTGACAAAGAGGGCTGATGTGTCACAACGTCTCCCCAGACAGTACAGCAGCACACGCTAATGCCACCACGCTCTGGGCAAGCGGAACTCATGCGGCCACACGCTTCCCTTTTAGACAAAGAACCTGACTTCCAAACACAATGCTGCCTGTTCTCTGACACAGAAGCCTGATTCTGAGATGAGGGCTGTGACGTTTGTCCCTAAACTCGGCATTTGGGAGGCTGAGGTAGCAGGATTGCTACTGGAGGCTAACCCAGGCTATACAGCAAGACTGGGTCACAAAACCAAACTGAACAAAACACACCCTGGTTTTAAATTCAGAAACATCCTCTTTTTTTTTCCCCCTTCCCGAGATAGGATTTCTCTGTGTATCCTTGACTGTCCTGAAACTTGCTCTGTAGACCAGGCTGGCCTCAAACTCACAGAGATCTGTCTGCTTCTGCCTCCTGAGTGCTGGGATTAAAGGCACACGCCACCACCTCCCTGCTCAGAAACATCTTCTTATGGAAAGAAGTATTATGTGCAGTATTAAAATGAAACTCACCATATTTGAGGTCTACCATCACCAAAAAGTGAGTCTAACCAAAACATGAGCCCTGCTCTAGGGATAGGCAGTAGCAAAGGCTGCACAAGTGTGACACACTGAGGTCACTGAACATGGCTAAAAGCAAAAGTCGTGTGTGAATTTTACCACCAAAATAACACAAAGCAAAACCCGGTCTCAGCTGTTCTTCACCAGATGAAATGAAAGCCAGAGACGGCAGAGCTTCAGTTCTGTCAGCACCCTGAAGTCAAACGGGATTGAGGATCGCGAGCTGAGTGTCACACCACACCACACCCAAGTCTCTGACAGTGCATCCGCTGACTCACGGACTGGGGTGTTCCACAGTCTGTATGCTGCTGCCACCACAGAATACCTGAGACTAAGTGATAAGAAGAAATTTATTTGTCTCACAGAGCCGGAGGCTAGAAGGCCAGGGTGGAGGGGCTGCATCTACTCATTCATTTTGACAAAGGTGTATTGAGCTACTCAGTGCTTGCAGGGTGTGTGTGTGTGTGTGTTCCCGCACAGGAACTCTGCAGGCACGTTCAAACCAGCGGTCAGATGTGGCATGTGCTCACACTGGTACTCCTAATTGAAAGGGCAACATTACTTAACTAGTACGTTTTGTCCATCCCTAAAATATTTTTTAAAGACTGCATATTTTTCTTTAATTGCAAATCAATAAACACCTATCACAAATATCCAGGTTTTACAGATACACTGAATTACAACTGAAGGCCTTCCTTGGATCAACCCTACTGTTTCTCACATTGAACCAGGACTAACTCATCACACCCACGTCTCCCTTCCACAGAGATTTTTTTTTTGCTCTTTTTGAACTCCCCTCAATTATTTTTATCTAGATCCTTAGGGTCAAACTCCACACCACAGAAAAAACAAGCCTCATTGTCTCTTCCCCAGGCTTTTGTGTTACCCATCCTGTCTGTCCTGTCGGATGACCTTTGCTTAGATGCCTCCCCCAAGACTCACTTCCTCATTAGGCTGAACTCTGACCCCTTTCACCCTGGTCCAGTGCCTGTGTTCTCAAAGTAGGTGAGCTGTCTTAATAGCTCAGCAGGGCCTGGCACTGAAGCAGAACCCGTCCTCCAAGTGAGGCGGCAGATGTCTCGTGTTCTGGTGACATGTTTTGGTCACATCTTGAGAGCTCCCTTGTAGATGCACTAGGGCCAGGCACTGACAAAGTCCACCTCGGAGGGCCAAACATTTACTCTGTAGGCTTCTGAGACTTCAGGTTGCTGTGGCAAATACTCAACACTGCCTGTATACATTCAAATGCAGCCATAGCACAAAAGTAAACGAAAGGACACATCCCAATAAAACTTTATTTACAAACGCTCTGGCTAGGCCACAGTTTGCTGGTTGTTGCTCTAAGATCAAGCAAAATTTATGAGATCTGCAAGAGTATTTTCTTGCATTTGTTTTGATGCCTTGTAAGACCATGAGATTCTCAACAGCTGGGCCCAGGTATAAGTCTTCCTTTGAAACATCCTGCAGGCTGCATCCCAACCTTCAACGACTCAGAAACTGGCAAGACTTAGTGAGTTGAGAGAATCTCACTGGGTTTCTTCCGTTAAGAGATGAGAACTTGTGGTCATCTGGCGTCAGCCCAGATTTAGTGGTGACAAGGCTAGAGTGAGTCTCTACTTTCATAAGACAGGGAAGATGTGGTTTAATTACTAGAAATATTACCGAGTCAGAAACTTGCCGTCAACAGGGCTAGTGCAGGAAGATTTAAGAAAAACTAACCCGTCTGCTATCTATCAGCAACTACAGTCTACTGTCCATGAGCACATAGGGAGCGCCGCTACCCACACTACACAGAAAGAAACCCTGACCACCACCAAGAGAGCTGAGTACTCCTGGAGGCCTCCGTGAATCCTGCTAGGGGGCAAACTCACAAGCCCAGGAGGCCGGCGGCACGCCAGGCACAAAGCCGTGTAGTTTCTCACTCGCCTCACTTCTCAAACACTCCACACAGAATACAAAGATTTTACAGGCAAGGAAACTAAGGCTCAGAAATGATATTCCAAGGCCACAGAGCTCATAAGTGACATAATTCTGAAAAACAAGACCAATGTTCTCCAGCCCATCTTCTGAATCTTCCCACACTCCCAACCCGAGTGTCTGCACAGTTCAAACTCCAGCCCTGTCTGGGCACTGACTCCTCCTCGGAAAACGCCGCAGCAGACAGGGAGCCCCACCTGCTGCGGCGATGGTCCACAAATATTCTTTTTCACAGCCTGGTCATCTGTAGAAACAATGACTACCATTCCCATCTCTAGGTGGCTGTCAAGTGATAACTCCTTCCTCGGTGTGACTGACAGTCCTCAGCTCCCTGCCAGCACCCAACCACGATGCTACAGAGTTGGGATTACCACACTGCTACCATTGTGGATAGGTAAAGGCAATAGAGGAACAAGCTCCAAGAGGGGAACAGGCCGGGTGGCTGCTGGTTAGCTCCACTGCCCACTGCCTCTGTGGCGAGTTTGGACACAATAACAATAAAATAGGATGGGGTGGAGGGAACTCTGCCCAGAAAGTATACTGCCTTTGGAATTCAGAAGACATAGTAAACAAGCATGGCGGGACTTGGAGATGGAGGCTTGTTTTGATCTGACATCTAGGGTAGAAACCTTTGGTTCTGTTTCAAAGCCGGCCTGGCACGCACGCGCACACAGAGAAAGGGTAATTTTGTGCACACCAAGACTTGCCTGTGCATGGGGTTCAAGTCAAATATTTCTAGAGCTCTCCATTGAGTTTGCATGTAAGTAACTCACCCAAGGCCACACTACTAGTTACTGTTAGACGTGTACGAGCTTCAGCTCACACAGGGTCGGAAGAGCCCCAAAGCCATAGCAAGTGAGCGCTGGTGTGTGTCTGTAGAGGGCCATGGTCAGCCGACTAGCCACTCCCCCGCAACGACCAAGCCACACCGGAGACAGGAGCAGGTACTGAATGAGAAGCTTTACTGGTCAAACAGGTAACTATGGGGCACCCACTCACTTCAGCTTGCTAAATACCAGGAATGAGAGAGCAACACCTGAGCCTGAGTAGACTGCAGAAATCAGCGCAAGCTTCATGTGACCTGGAGACAAACATGAACTTAATGTTCCGTTTGGATGCTCACCTTACTAGACCTGGATGGAGGTGGGTGGTCCTTGGACTTCCCACAGGTCAGGGAACCCTGATTGCTCTTTGGGCTGATGAGGGAGGGGGATTTGATGGGGGAGGGGGACTTGATTGGGGGAGGGGGAGGAGGCAGAAATCTTTAATAAATAAATAAATTTAAAAATAAAAAAAAAAAGAAAAATGGAGAGGACTCAGTGGCTAAGAGCTGCTCTTCCAGAAGTCCTGAGTCAATTACCAGGCACACTCCTCGGCTCACAACTGCGCATAACTATAGAAGTCCCGAGTCAATTCCCAATCACACAGTGCAGCTCACAACTGCGCATAACTATAGAAGTCCCGAGCCAATTCCCAATCACACACTGCAGCTCACAACTGCGCATAACTATAGAAGTCCCGAGTCAATTCCCAAGATCACACTGCTGCTCACAACTTCATAGAACTATCGTTTCATGGGATCCAATGCTCTCTTCCTGTGTGCAGATAAAATATCTATATTTGTAAAATACAAAAATAAATAAATCTTAAAAACATGAAAATATGCTTTTACTGAAGGGGTTCTGTGAGGACAAAATGGTTAGCTCTGTGCTCATAATGACGCACTGTGCATCTCTCATCTGTACTCCAGAATCATCCCCACTGCCTGCTAGGAAGACCTGCACATGACCTGGCAGAACTAACAGCTCCTAGGAGACCGAGGCAAGAGCATTTCCAGCCGGCGGCCAGCCTTGCTTACACAGCAAGCACGACTCAAAAAGAAAAAGATCCTGGCTATTTTAACAACTTTATGAAGATAGTATACCATAATTTACCCCTTCATTACAATCAATGTCATCACCAGAAATCAACTGCAAATACATTATATATGGATGCATGCATATATATAATTTATTGTTATTTTATGTTCATTGGTGTTTTGCACAATGTATGTCTGTGTGAAGGTGTCAGAAGCCCTGGAAGTGGAGTTACAGACAGGTGTGAGCTGCCATGTGGGTGCTGGGAATTGAACCTGGGTCCTCTGGAAGGGCTCCCAACACTCCCAACTGCTGAGCCCTCTCTCCAGCTTTGATCACAACTAATATAGTTCTTGCCCTCAAGAGGCCTGCGTTTGGCATTTCAGTAACAAAACAAGTAACTTTTACAAACACCCTGGAAAGTAGACACAGTTACTATGACTTTATAGGGGAGGGAACTGGAGTTCCAGTGGGGAGAGATGGAGTTAAGGACCCCCTCCCACCGCTGCCCCCTCAAAGACTTTGTTAACAGAAAAAGCCACTGTAGCAGTGTAAGCAAAAATCAGGAGCTTCCATGGGAAGGCATCTTGGCTGGGGAACAGCACAGAGGCCTGGGGAGGCTGGCACAGACTTTGTGTGGTCTGTCTGGGGAGCAGATGCCCTCTGTGGAGCTCCAGGTGACAGTGAAGGGGGCACCTGAGACAGCCTAGATCAGACTTGCCAGGAGGTGACGTGCCATCCTTCAAACAGTGAGTCTTTAACAGGGACATGAGGAGACTTAGCCAGGAGAGGGTGCCTGTGCCTCCCTCAACAGAGGGACTCTTTGTTCTGGCTAATATAATAAATTCAGAGAAATAAAAGGTTCTATTCAGCAAGCCCTTTACCCACTTGCAAACAAAGAAACAAAACCTTCCTTTTCCAGTCGGTAATTTGTTATCAATCCGCCTGAAGCTGGAGAAGATCACACATACCCACTCCAATTTCACAAAGTTATTAATCCCTTCCTCCAGGTCAAAAGATTAACCCACTCCAGATCACCTCTGAAAGAGCCACTTAAATATTTAAGGAGTGCTCAGACCTCAACATATTCCACGTTCTTCAAGGGGGAAAAAGGTCAGGCAGAAGAAGCTCGTTTATTTCCCCAACTGCATTCATACCTGGATGAACAGGTGGGCTGCTGTTTGTATGAGGCAGGGTCTTGATATTTACCTGACTGGTTTAGAACCTGTTAGGTAGAAGAGGTTGGCCTCTATTTAGAGATCTGCCTGACTCTTCCTCCCTAGGGCTCAGATTAAAGGCGTGCACAGCATGACTATCAG
The DNA here is from genome assembly GCA_025134845.1 of Neodon shergylaensis. Taxonomy (NCBI): domain Eukaryota; kingdom Metazoa; phylum Chordata; class Mammalia; order Rodentia; family Cricetidae; genus Neodon; species Neodon shergylaensis. Next base: position 5,398,996 of record JABTXL010002944.1, on the reverse strand, counting down.
CAAACACAGCATCATAAACAAGCTGTCTAGGCAGGCACCTGCAACTTTAGCACGAAGGGAGCTGAAGCAGGCTCACGGTGAATTCCAGGCACACCCAGGCAACAGAGTGTCAAAAGCTGGACCCTTAGAACCTGACACGCAAAAGAGCCAAAACAAACGGGAAAGCAGAACATTCAACTTGGAGATGTTATTCCCTCATCTGTAAAGTTAAAGAGAAAAACCAAAAATCTCTCCAAATGCATTTTAGATTTTCCAAAGGACAGCTGTGTCTAATCCCCAAGCAACTTGATTGGCGTTCAGACTGAAACGTGATGAGCTACAGCCAACCACCAGTACAAGTTCCTGAACCAGATACCCCACCCCCATCTCTTCAGCTGCCTGGGAGCCTTTAGATAGCAGAGAGCTGCTTTTTAAAACAATGGGAGTGTTCCCAGTTCAGAGGACTTTGGAAAGACTTCCAGCATTTTGCAAGAGAATCAACTTTAGTCTACTCAAATGCTCTAGAAGAGGCGCTCACTGCTTATCAACCTTGAGGTAAGTTTAAACCACTTTATAGCGTGGAGTCTGCTGATTAGGTCCTGACCTAAAACTCTGGGGAAAAGAAACTGCTGACGTTTTTCTCAAAGGCACCACACTGGGCAGGGAAACGGCTTCTCCACACACTGACTTCATCTCAATAATGATGAGGTTTTTATTATTTCAAAAAATCAAGGCTGAATCAAACACCTAAAACCAGAGATGGCAAGGGTTGGTCTGTCCCAAACAGTCCCTGCCCCCTGCTTTCTCTGACATTGGGTTCAGCCTGGTATCTGCGTGTGTACACTTCCTGGCTCCTGGGCCCTCCTGGATCAGCATCCCTACATCCCTGAGCACTGCACAGAGATGTAAAGTCCAAAGGATAGGTTTCCTAGACTGGGTAACTGAATCACCACCATGTCATAACTCGTAAGTCCAGTAGAGGGGAGTTAGTGGGCACAGGGCACAGAATTTTCATCGACTTAGTCATCCTGATGTGCTTTAATTAGTACCCCTCCGTAGTCATCACCAAACACACACCCAACTGTTTCCAATGAGAAAACTAGACACACAAACAGTAGTGACACACCCATGCCCAAACTGGCCACAGCAAGGAAAAGCCAGATGAGGGCCTACTGCGTTTGTGGGCCTCAGTTTCCCGAAACTTTCTAACATACGTGATAAGAGGCAAACCACACTCTACATCAGGCTGATTCACTTCAAGTACTCAATTTGGTGCCTGAGTCCCGTTCTCCGCCTCCACCGTCTGGAGATAAGGAGCGATAATGCAATAAGAGCTACGTAAACTTAAGAGTTGATGTGCATGTAGAATTTGTTTTGTCTAAAATGGATAAAAACAAGCAAAGTCCCTCTTCTCTGCACCCATTGTCCCTCCAATCCCACTTCCTAAATCAGGTGACCACAGTTGGAATGAGCTCAAAGCTGGCCAAATAGCGGCCCCGCTGTCACCTCTCCCAGACCACAGGGCAGCGTGAGGGTAGACAGACACAGGAGAAGGCGACCTCCGCGGCTGCACCCGCAAACCAACTTCCCCACGCCTGCGCCCGGGGTCTCCGGAGCCGCCGCACGGCCCAGCCCGCCCTCCCGCCCGCCCGGGGCTCTGGAAGCCGCTCACCTGCGCAGGGCACAGCAGCAGCAGCAGGAGGCCGAGGGCCGGGAGGCGCGTGCTCATGCTGTCACCGCGCGGGGCTACGGACCTCTGTGGGGCTCGCTGTGTACCGCGACCCGAGCTCCCGGGCACTGGCTGGGCGGTTTCAGGGCAGGCGCCTGACCAAGGAGCGGGCAGACGCAAGCGGCGGGCTGCGCGCGCAAGTCAGGAAGGACGGAGGCGGTGTCGACAGCCGCCACTCCGAACCCCCCAGGAGGCGGGGTTAAGCGTTCAGGGGCGGGGCTTGGAGCACAGAGCGGGGCGGAGCCTTGGCTGAGCCACGCTGCCAGCCCCCTCTGCTCCGGTCCTCGGTGGATCTGCACAGCCCTGCTGCCTGGGGACTCTTAGAGCACAGGTCTTGGTACCCATCGCCAAAGCCACGCTGGCTGGCGCCCTCCCCGGGAACTAGTCCAGCTCTTTTGTGCTGCGCCATCCCTGCGCGCCTCTCGGGCTGGGATCTCTCACACCTGGGAAGCTGCACTTTTAAAATCCATCCTAGGATAGTGCTCTGGACTTAAACAACCTCTGACTTTGATGTTTCAATTTACTGCTCCTTTTTTCCTCCTGGGTTGGAGAGGTCGGGCGAAGGTTTAGCACGTACTACTTCGAGGGAATTTTCCTAATTAAGAAGCCATTCCTCGGATCACTGAAACATTTCAAACTCTTGTTTCTTTTATATTTATTTATTCTTGGTTTTTCAAGATAGGGTTTCTTTATATAACAGTCTTCAACCTCTGTTTCTTTAGGCCCCGATAGTACTCTGATCAACTCTCCCAGTCCCAATTACCCAAAAGGAATCCTTGCTGTCGCATCTTCTAGCCAACGGGGCTCTTCAGAGCGGTGGCCTGACCCTGTTGGGATATGACTGCTTGATTAATTCAGACCAGGTTTGAGAGCGCACTAAATCGCACCACCTGCTGGCCAAGGCGCGTCTAGCAGTGAACCCACGCTGACGGTGGAAATGTAAACTTCTGTGAAGTTTAAATATTTTAAAAATCACTTATAATTGCACCATGATGGTCAGTCTATGTTACACTGTGCTGTATTTTATCTTATGAGTTTTTTTTCTTGGTGAAAACTATTTTAACATGATTGAGACCCAAATAGAAGCTTTTTGTTTGCACAATACCACCACTTTCCCTTCCCTAAACCTTCTTACATTCCCTAACTTGTCTGGATTCCACAAAGCCTTGCCTCTTCCTGTACTCTCTGCTTCCCTGTGGCACTGCAGGCCAATAGCATGGAAGCTGCTGCTGCTTTTCCTCATGAAGAGAGAAAGAGGGAGGTGTGACCAGAATTCCCAGAAAGCAATGCGCCCATGTCAGACCTGCAAGGCTGATGGACTGGTGAGCACTTCCGTGTTTGTGCAGAGCCAGAATAATGCAGGTCCAGTTATTTCAGTCCCCCTACCACGCGCCACCCACCTGTGTTTGACCTTATGTAAATCCCTTTGAAATGTACAACGAGAGCCCTATCTTCCACCAATCCAAAGGCTAAAGTATCAAGAGCTAACATCTGAGACAGCTACACAAAGGCTTCCTGGCTTTGCTGTGATTTGTCTTTAAAAGGTGCCTTTATTATTCCTTGCTTTGTTTTGTTCATGAAACTGCTACCACATGGGCATAGGGTATTTGGGGCACCTGAACCTGTGTTCCTAGACCATGGTCACTGTGTGTGTGTGTGTGTGTGTGTGTGTGTGTGTGTGCAAATTGACCCAAGCCAAAATTCTGTTTAGTTGGCGGATGAAAGAAGGCCTGAAATGGCTATGCTAATAGCTTGTGATCCATCAGGTAACTTATTTAAACAACCTCCCATTGGAGTTCCTATTGACACTTGCTATAGGAAAGAACGACACAAAACTCAAATTTCTGTAATCTTCTGAAGAAAACAGAAGTTATCCCCTGTGCTGGGGGGTTGAACCCAGAGCTTTGGACATGCCAAGCAAATGCTTTACGAATGGGCTACATTCCCAGACCCAATGCAATGGTCTGCTCTGTCCCTTTAAGAGACAAGCCACACCCACTCCCTTCCCCACCAGCTGAGGCAAGCTGATCTTCAGCTTCCAACCTGAGCCCCTTCTTTTCCGTCTCCCCTCTCGAAGAGACAGCTTCTGTCTCTCCCTTCTCCCTACTTCTCCCCTTCCTCCTCTCTGTTCTCTCTCTCTCTCTCTCTCTCTCTCTCTCTCTCTCTCTCTCTCTCTCTCTTTCTCTCTCTCTCTCTCTCTCTCTGCCTGCCTCTTTCCCTGCTCTTCCCCCGTCTCCCCTTCCCTTCCATAACCCACTCTGCATGGTGTGCCTATCCGTCTTGGTCTCTCACCCGCCTTGTGGCTTTATGGTCTGCCTGGTCTCAGGACCCGCTGCCCTGCCCGCTGCAGCCACTCGGGACCTGCAGCATTTTTACTTTTACCATTACAGAGACAGTCTCTCAGTAAGTTGTCTAGGTTGCCCTCAAATTTATAATCCTTCTGCCTCAGCCTCCTACTAGACAGGATTGCAGGCATATGGCAGTATGCCTTGTAGATATTATTTTTTATTTTTTAATCAAAGGAAATATGCATTTAAATTTTTATCGTTGTTAAGCTGCTTCCCAAAGAGGTTTCAGGCTAACCCTTTGTCAGCAACACATGGAAATTCCTGATTCCCTGCTCCTTCTCCAAGACCTCCATTCTGATCAGTGAAATATCGAATCTGTGATTTATTTTATTTCTTGTTTTTTTAAATGTCCACATGATTTAATTTGTATTCTTTTAATTATAAGAATAAAAGTCTACCTATTTGTAAGTGACTTTTCTGTATACTTTTATTAGATATATTTATTTTTAATATATTTTGTAAAACCTTGTATACATATATAAATAAATATATGCATGTGTGTTCTTGTGTTTCTGCACATATGTGTGTATGGAGGCTAGAGGTTTTCCTCAGATGTAATTTGTCTTATATGGGTTTTTTGCTTTTTGTTTGTTTAGTTTTGTTTTTTGAGACAGGGTTTCTCTGTGAAGTTCCTAGCTTTCCTGGAACTAACTCTTGTAGACCAGGCTGGCATCAAACTCACAGAGATCCGCCTGTCTCTGCCTCCCGAGTGCTGGGAGTAAAGGCGTGTGCCACCATCGACCGACAATCTTGTATGCTTTTTTAAAAGACTTATTAATTTTATTTTCTGTGTATGGGTGTTTTCCCTGCATGTATATCTGTGCCCCATGTGAGTGCCTGGTGCCCATGGAGGTCATAAGAAGACACCGGATCCCCTAGAACTGGAGTTACAGATACCTGCAAGCCACTATGTGGGTGCTGGGAACCAAACTTTGGTCCCTGGAAGAGCAGCAAGTGCTCTTAACCATTGAGCTTCCCCTGTCCTACAGATTCTTTTATGATGTGAGGCATAGGTACTATTCAGCAGAAGTGCAGCTGACAGATTCACAGAGTACACTGTAATGAACACTTGCAGAGCTTCAGGAACTCTTGTCATCGGGACAGTCATGGTCAATTCTGTAGACATCTTGTGAAATCGTGATGCTTCTCCCTTCTATAATGAGATTCACCCCCAAAACATCCCAGCCATGTATAAATCATTCTTTACACCTGACTTTTCTTGTACAGGCAACTGGATGACTTCTTCCACATTATGGGGCCCTGGTGTGAGAGCATTCACTCAGTCAACCCTTTGTTCTCATAGTCAAATCTACATAGAGCCAGTCCCCCACAATTGTCCTTATTGACAAGAAAGGAGCCCTGAGCAGGAGGCACTGAGCAGGAGACAGCAGGTCTGCTCGTACTGATAAACCAGTCTGGGTGGCCCTGAATTCTCTAGCAGCAGACTGAGGAAGGGGTAACCCGCTGGCCTTTGCTCTATCCTAGCAAGCTATTAATATTCTGTGCTTACCTTCACCTTTTGTTTGATACAAGATCTTAGTCTAGGAAATTAACTGTTTGTACCCTTACCCCTAAAAGATACAAGAGAAAAGCTTGAGTCACTAAACCAGCTCCAGAGAAGGAAATTCATTCTCACCTGGGTGCCAACTGATACAGCACCAAGATGCTTATGGGGGGGCGGAAGTAGAGGGGGGACAAGCTCCATCCTAATCCTCCTGGTATTTTCTGGGGAGCTTCACGGCCACAACCCTTCTGAGACACAAGGCGCCTACCTTGTCAGTCAGTCTTTGTCCATCCTGTTAGTCCTAAAAAATGCTTGCTTGATACTATTGTTATCTAGAATTGCGAACTATCTCTGTGTATGTAAACTAAAAACCTTGTTGGATGGGTAGAGCAGTGAAGAGGAACAGTGAGGAACACTGAAAGGGAAAAATCAAGAAAGCATTGGAGAGAGCATAGAAAGAACAAACGGGACATGATTAAAAGATTTTATTTACCCTCAGATATCTTTAGCCAATTTTTGCCTGCTATAGCAATCCCACTGAATCCTGAGAAGTTTGGTGGGGCTCAACCCTAACATAAACCTCGATGATTTTTAAAATGTATATGCTTCTGAGTCTGTGTGTGGACATGTGCAGATGAATACGGGTCCCTGTAGAGGCTGAAAGGAGCTGTAATCCACTGTAGCTGGAGATACAGGGGTTGTGAAAGGCCAAATGGGTGTTGGGAGCTGAACTTTAACCCTGGTCCCTGGGAGCAAGAGCAGCGAGTGCTCTCCAGACCCTGCCTTGTTTTCTGGGACAAAGTTTCTCACCTGGGGCTGAGAGCCTGGGGCTCACCAGTTAGGCTAGGCTAGGTGGCTGCCTGTCATTCCTTCCCCAGTACTGGGGTTACGAGCACATTCCACCATTGTTAACATCTTTACATTTGTTCTGGAAGCTGAACTCACATCTGCATGCTGACAAGGCCAGCACTTTGCTGACTGAGTTATCTCCAGTCCCCTGCAAAAGATTGTTATTTTATGATATGTGTTGCTGACACCTTCCTCTCCTGGGCCACTTATTTGTCTAAGCCACGCCTCCTAATAGTGCCACTCCTTATGAGCTTATGGGGGCCAATTACATTCAAACTACTACACTCTTTAACTCAGTCATGGACCCCAGCTCATAGGATGAGGATTCTCACATTCAGGGTGGGTTTTCCCTTATTAGTTAAATCTCTGGAAACACCTGCACAGACGTAGCCACTAGTGGGTCGCCACGTGTTTCAAGTCCTGCAGGCTGACTGTGAAGACCAACTACCTCTGTCCACCAAGGATGGGAGGCTTTTATGCTCCAGAAGCTCCATGAATGCTGTTCCCCGAACTATCAGGACCCATTACCACCCGAGATGCAACCCCAACGGTCACTATGCTTTTCTTGAACTTCATGTAAATTCAGTTGTAGTTCTTTTATATAATGTCTTTCACTCCACGTTATGTTTAAGACTACGTGTGAGGTAACTTTACTGGAAATAAGAAGGGTACATATCAGAACTGATGTAAGGGGGATTATTCGGATTGAGGTAGAGTTGAGAGCCAGTGGCTAGCTGTTTCACTTTTCTGACCTTTTGGTTGAACCCCAATTTCTGTCTCTGAGTTTTTATTAATCATTCTACACACAGAGAAATGTGTTATGTGAGTGGTGGAAGGTACACTCCAGCCCATTTTTGGATTATCAGACTTTAGCATCCTTAAGGAGCTAAACAAAATTTTGCCTTGTCTGGTTTCTGATCAGTCATAGCTACTGACACTGAAGTTGTGTGTTGTAGCTGTAAGCTGTTCTAAATGAAATGTCAGTAAAATTCAGCTTGCTTGAGTAGGAGCTTTAAAAAGTCTTGATGAACCAGCAGCAGGAGAGGTAGCTCAGCAGTTCAGAGCACTTGTTGCTCCTACAGAGCATCCTGGTTCAATTCCCAGTACATACCCACATGGATAATTCTAGCTCCAGGGGATCCAACAACCTCTTCTGGTCTCTGCATGCATCAGGCATGCTTGTGGTACATACACATACATGTAGGCAAAACACCCAAACATATATAACATTTTATTTTAAATCTAAAAAGTCTAATTGCAGAACTCCAAAGAATTGAGACTATATGTTGAATGTAGACGTGCTCAGAATGCTCATGGTATGTGGGCATCGTGGAGCATGTTTGTAGTCACAGCAACACGAGGATGGTCAGGAGCACCAGGAGTTAAGGCTACCCTAGGCTGAGGCCAGCTTCTGATGAGGTTTATAAGGAAAAGAGGCCTATTTAGTCACTGTTCGGAGACTCCTTTTTTAGAAGCTGTTCTGTTCAAGGGAATATCCCACACTCCCTCCCCCCTCTTTTTTTTTTTTGACCCAAAGCCTACCACAGTGGACACATTGCTCTAGGCTTTGAGTCCCAGCATAGACTTGCTAAGTGGGCACCTGAAATTTGAAGCCAGATTCCAAAACGTCCTTGGGCTGCCTTTTACCAAATCTTTTAAAATTGGGGCTGTCTGACATCATATGTCCTGAACGCCTAGTTTCTCTGTACACTAACCCCTGGCCTCAATATGTCCTTGACAATGTGACCTGATGGCGCCAGAGGTAACTTTTGAATTTTCCATCCTTTGAAACCTTGACAATTTTTGCCATGCAGGGGACCAGTAGACAGAACTCCCATTGCCCACGGTTTCTGGGTACTGCGATCCCATCCTTCCCTCAGCAGCCAGGGTCCCACAGCACCAGTCTTGTTTGCTAGGGTCATGCTGCCTCCAAATTCCCATCTATCTGGAAATTAGGACCCTAAAAATTTCTGCCCTGACCTTGCTGCTGGAGACACTGCCCCCCCACCTCCCCTAACCCTGCTTACTCAACCCACTCCTATGGGGCCACATGCTCCATTCAATGGCTACCATTCTTCTCATGGTCCCTCTCACTCCCCCTCACCCTCTCTGGAACAAAGGTCGAGGCCAACTTGCTCCTCCTTACTCACCTTCCTCTCCTCCCCTTCCTACCACCCCTTCCTTCCATGCCAGAACCCACCCCCTGGTCATCCTCTACACTTTGCACTCCCCCCTTCTCTGTTTGTCTGCAGCTCTGCCCCCCCCCCATTCCTGTCATGTGATCTGGTCATGCTGGGATTCTCCCTGCAGGGGACCTGTCCCCAGTGCCTTCCCACTCTGAACTGTATAGGTGTTCCATCCATTCTTGTGTTTCTGTTTTCCCCTACAGCATCTGCAGGCCTGGCCCTCAATGGAACCAACTCTGCTTGCCTGGTTTCTGCAGGCTGGCTCCTGCAGCCTGGTTTCTGCAGCCTGTCTCCTGCAGCCTGTCTCCTGCAGCCTGTCTCCTGCAGCCTGGTTTCTGCATGCTGGCTCCTACAGCCTGGTTTCTGCTGCTTACTCCAGAATTTTTAAATTGGTCAGTTGACACAGTTTCCTGGGAAAAGTTTTGTTCATCTGTCTGTTAATTTGTATGTGTAAATAATGTGGCCACAGTATGCTTATGTCTCCGTGTGTATATGAGTGCTTGTTTTAAGGTCTGTAAAACTTGTAACTTCAGACTAAAGTAGCTCTGGAAAAGTATAAACACACAGATAGATAGCCGCCATTTTGAGGTCAAAACAAAAACCTTAGCTCCATCTTTACTAAGGGCACCCATGTGCACTGGCTCCACCAAGGAGACCTTCCTATCCAATATACTTTGGCTTACAATATATTTCTATATGATAATTCCTGTCCTAAAAAATAAGGTGTATAACAATGCTGATTTACTGAGATAGTAAAGACGTGCCTCTGCATTCACGTACAGGAATGAATTTTGCAGGCAGCCAGATGTTGTAACTTAAGAGTAAACCCCTTGATACTGATTTAAACACTAAATTGCTTATAGTGTTAAAGTTTGGTTCTGCCTTCTACAGATCAGGATTATACTCTAGGTCTCAGGACTACAATTAAAATCTAGAGACTAGGGCTGGAGAGATGGCTCAGTGGTTAAGAGCATTGCCTGCTCTTCCAAAGGTCCTGAGTTCAATTCCCAGCACCCACATGGTGGCTCACAACCATCTGTAATGAGGTCTGGTGCCCTCTTCTGGCCTGCAGGCATACACGCAGACAGACTATTGTATACAGAATAAATAAATAAATATTTTTAAAAAATTAAAAAAATAAAAACTAGAGACTAAAATATTCCTTCTAATTGTCTCTACTAACATTGGTAAGTTGTAACTGATTGGGCAAACTGTATGTCCAAATTTAACTTAGGTTTAATTTAGTGGTAGGAGAGAAAGGGAAGACAGGACCTAGACAGATAGAACCTGGGCAACAGAAGACCAAAGATGAATAAAGACAGGTAGAGGCGCCCCTTGGACAAAAACTGATGTGCTTATTGCAAAGAAAAAGAACATTGGGCAAGAGAATGCCCAAAGAAGAAAGGAAGGGCCTCTAAGGTACTGGCCCTAGAAGAAGATGATTAGAGGGGATGGGGCTCGGACCCCCTCCCTGAGCCTAGGGTAACCCTGACTGTGGAGGGGACCCCTATGGATTTTCTAGTGGACATAAGGGTTGAGCACTCTGTGCTGAAACAATCATTGGGGAAGCTAAAGAATACAAAGACTATAGTAATTGGACAGAAACAATATCTGTGGACCACCTTATGAACTGTAGATTTGGGGAGAGGACAAGTGACTCATTCCTTCCTGGTGTCCCATGCCTTTATTAGAAAGAGATTTGTTAACAAAGTTGAAGGCCCAGGATGATTAAAGCCTTTTGTTGACTGAACCAGTGACCTTTGCTCCCTCTGCTGTCCTCAATCCCGCTGCCCTACTGCCCGAGACTGATGACTCCTCACCTACCCATCACTGCACTGACATTCTGGCAGAAGAACCTGGTACCCGAAATGATCTGAAGGATCAGCCTTGGCCTGGGAGTCCGAGCTGGTATACAGATGGCAGCAGTTTCATGGTTGAAGGTAAGTGGGAAGGCGGGGGGCAGCAGTGGTGGATGGGAAGCAAGTAATCGGGCATAGCCTCCCTGAAGGACGTCGGCTCAGAAAGCCGAACTTGTGGCTTTGATACAAGCTCTATGGATGGCAGAGGGGAAGTCTATCAACATCTACACTGACAGCAGGTATGCTTTTGCCACTGCCATATACATGGGGCAATATACAGACAGAGAGGACTGTTAACATCTGCAGGAAAAGACATAAAAAATAAAAAAGAAATTTTGAGCCTCCTCGAGGTCATACATTTACCAAAGAAGGGAGCCATCATACATTGTCCAGGACACCAAAAAGCTCGAGATGCTATGGCTAAAGGAAATCAGATGGCAGACCTAACTGCTAAACAGATGACCCAAGGACCAATGATCCTGGCAGTCAAAAGAGCCTAAAGATTATTATGATATCAGTGAAACCAACTTTAGATACACCCCCGAGGACTATCAAATTAGGACTGGTAAAGTGGTGTGGGAGAATTGTCTGTAATCTGTCAATCATGTTTTAAATAAACGCTAATTGGTCAGGCAGGAAATATAGGAGGGAAAACCAGACAGGAAGTAGAAATGATACAAGGAGAACAGGAGAATTCTGGGAAGGAGGAAGTTGATTTCCCCCACGACTGCCCAGACCATCAAAGCAGCAGGATGTGATCTGCCCCACTGAAAAAGGTACTGAGCCACATGGCTAACATAGAGAAGAAAAATGGGTTAATCAAGATGTGAGAGTTAGCCAGTGAGAGGCTAGAGCTAATGGGCCAACCAGCTTTTATGGACACCTATGTGTGATTTTCTTTGGGGCTAAACAGTTGTGGGGTAAACAGGGTAGGACAAAAACCCCAACAAACAGGCAACCTGGCCCCCCATGTTACAGTAAAGAAAACCCCATATGGGGCAGTAGGGACAGAAGGAGGAAAACTAGTCCTCCCACAAAAAGAAGGGCACAAGTATGTTACCAATTTACATTACCTGACTCACTTGGGGGCCAAGAAACTAAAAGATGTGGTTAGGTCCTCTGACTATTATGTTATGGGACTCTCTGACTTGGCAGAAGAAGTAGTCAAAAGCTGCAAGGCCTGTGCTATAACTAATACAGGACACTCCTGGAAAGAGGCTCAGGGGAGACCAGCTTGGGGCCTACTGGGAAATAGATTTTTTTTTTGGTTTTTCGAGACAGGGTTTCTCTGTGGCTTTGGAGCCTGTCCTGGAACTAGCTCTTGTAGACCAGGCTGGCCTCTAACTCACAGAGATCCGCCTGCCTCTGCTTCCCGAGTGCTGGGATTAAAGGCGTGCGCCACCACCACCTGGCTTGGGAAATAGATTTTACAGAAATTAAGCCAGCCAGATATGGTAACAAGTACTTATTAGTTTTTATAGATATCTTTTCAGGCTGGGTAGAAGCTTTTCCTACCAGGACTGAGACAGCCAATGTGGTGGCTAAGAAGATCATATAAGAAATCTTCCCAAGGTTTGGGATACCCAAGGTAATTGGGTCTGATAATGGACCTGCCTTTGTTGCCCAGGTAAGTCAGGGACTGGCCACCCAACTGGGAATCAATTGGAAATTACATTGTGCTTACTGATCCCAGAGTCAGGTCAGGTAGAAGGGATGAATAGAATTCTAAAAGAGACCTTTACAAAATTGGTGCATGGGCCGGGAAGAGACCCGCGGGAATGACTGGACAGCCCTCCTTCCCTTTGCCCTGTTTCAGGTTTGGAACACCCCAGGGCGATTTAAACTCACCCCTTATGAGATCTTATGTGGAGAACCGCCACCACTCACTGAGTTGGGTGGAATGTATAATCCTGATGCTATTCTTTCTAGATCTTTATTTTTCCCACCTAAAGGCCCTTGAAATGGTGAGACACCAGATCTGGGAACAACTGGAAGAAGTATGCATCTCTGCCTGGATCCATGCCTCCCACGTGAAGCGAGCTCCTGGACTACCCAAATTATAGTACCTGGGGCTTTTGACAACACTACCAGTCAAGAGGCTTGTGTTTGGGGGACTAATCATAGGCTGACTCTTACTGAGATTATGTAATGAGACTCTTAAGAGCCCTAAGACTCTTGACACCAGGTTCTTGGTTCCTGGTTTAGATAAATGGTGGGCTTGTAATACAGACCTGACACCTTGCATCCGACATCAGTTTTTAATGACACCAAAGATTACTGTGTGCTTGTATAACTGGTACCTAGGGTCTTTTATCATCCAGCTAACAAGCTTGAAGATGAGTTTGACAAGCACCCAACTCGCTTTTGACGAGAACCTATTTCTCTGACATTAGCAGTAATCCTGGGCCTCGGGGTAGCTGCCCTAATACAGGCCCCTCAGTACTTTAATGAATTAAAGCTAATTACCTTCATTAGGGAAAGAATAAGTGCTGTTCAGATTTTGATGTGACACCACCAATATAGTGCTTTACAAGGTCAAGAAGATACTGAAATCTAGTTCTATGATTAGAACTAGGTAATAGAAGAAGTGGGGAGATGAAAGACCTGGATAAATCCAGACACCCCCCCCCAGCAGGAAAAAATAGAGCCAAAAATCTAAGCAGGGAGAGAAAAATCAGAAATCTAGGATTAACCTGTTCAGTTTCAGGAACTAGCTGAAGATAAAGTTAGATTGTAATCTTGAGTATAATCTTGAGAAACAGGGAGTTGCCCTCTTGTGATTTACATTGGTATTTTTGGAATTTTCTATGATGCCCTCCCTACCCCCTTGGGATTACTGGGCTGTGGTTTCTTCCCTTAAAAACCCCTTCTCCCAGTTACTTGGGGTCGAACTCCTCCCCTGCGTGGGTTATGAGTCTCGGCCCCAGTGCACTGGTTCCTGTCCTGTCAAATAAACCTCGTGTGATTGCAGCAAGGACGCTCTCTCATGAGTTACTGGGGCGGGGGGGGGGGTGTCATGTTATCCCGAGACTTGAGTGAGAGTCTCCCCACACCAGGGAGCTCCCAGGGGTCTTCTCTAGATTTTTGATGTCCCTGCTATAAATGTTTCTTATACTCTAGTTCTGCAAACTGATCAGCTATTTCAGAAGAGAAAATTAGTTGGCAAAGAGCTGACCGGCCAGGAACAGCACCAACAATAACAGAAACTAGGAACTTTCTATTTTCAATGTCTTTAATGGCTACCCCAGGAAATTTTGTTTGAATAGAAAACTTTGGGAATGTTCACAATTGTTCCCCCACAGTAGAACTAATAATAGCATAACTCTGTAAGTGAAATGAAAATTAAGATCTACTAAGGATCTGAAAATTCAATCTATTTACCAACAGAATTGAATTACTCTGAAATTTTATTCTATTCAAAAACCACACAGGGGCCAGTGAAATGGCGCAGTGGGAAAGACACCTCTGCCAAACTTGAGGACCCACGTTTGGTTCCCAGAACCTACACAGCGGAAGGAAACTACTCCTGCACATTGCTCCCCAATTTCCAAGAGCACAGTGGCTTCTACAGACAATAAACATAAAAATAAGGTTTAAAAACCACAGAAATAACACCTGAATTTTTTAAAGAAAGAAAAAAAAGCAACAGGCAATTTGGGAAATGTGTTAACTTTATTTGAAGTATAACATGAAATGTGTTGTCAAACAAGTGGATATAGGGGCAGACTTCTGTAGTGCAGTCAAACAGATTATTTGCATAGGAACTGCTCATGTTAAGTCTTTGGATAAAGAGTTGATTGTTAATGAGACTAATATAATGTAAGAGTCCTTTACACGTGTGCAAACTGAAGCATGGTTCCTGAATAACAGATGTTTGCACTGTGCAAACTGAAATAACGGATGTTTACACATGTGCAAACTGAAGCGTGGTTCTTGAATAACAGATGTTTGCACTGTGCAAACTGAAGTAACAGATGTTTACACATTTGCAAACTGAAGCGTGGTTCCTGAATAACAGATGTTTACACGTGTGCAAACTGAAATAACAGATGTTTACACGTTTGCAAACTGAAGCGTGGTTCCTGAATAACAGATGTTTACACGTGTGCAAACTGAAATAACAGATGTTTACACATGTGCAAACTGAAGCGTGGCTCCTGAATAACAGATTTTACACATGTGCAAACTGAAATAACGGATGTTTACACGTGTGCAAACTGAAATAACAGATGTTTACACGTTTGCAAACTGAAGCGTGGTTCCTGAATAACAGATTTTACACATGTGCAAACTGAAGCGTTGTTCCTGAATAACAGATGTTTACACATGTGCAAACTGAAATAACAGATGTTTACATGTGCAAACTGAAGTGTGGTTCCTAAAATAACAGATGTTTTATTCAGTCTTTGGTACGTTCTTAATGACGTTTGCTCTACCATGGATAACATAATTGCATCTAGATCAAATGCTAATCCAGACACCTGTTTCCTACAGTACAGAGGTCTTTATTAAGTATTGCTAAACATATTGAACTAATTAAATGGCCCCAGAATAGTTCATATGAGGGACATGTTTTAGTGAAAAACATGAAATTCCTGATACTGTTTTTTGGCATTTTAATGTCGGTACCTACACTACTTCTTTGCTTCGGAACAGTGATGAACAACTGATTCTGGCGCAGGCTAAATAAAAGGCAAAGCACTTAAGTCCACGTTATTTTCTTGTCAAATGACAACATTTCAAAATTCCTATGGGGAATGAGTATTTGTATAACTTTGCTGAATAAGGGGCTGTCAGTGAGGAAGCTGGCACTGATCTTTAGCTACCAAATTATTTGTGTCTGGTGTTCTGGCAATGCACAGCTTTCTGATCTTTTATTTCAAAATTAGACAGGATTTTGCACAGCCCATCGGGCTCGGCACTTTTCTGAGAGCTGGGTGCTGTTTGTGACTGGCTTTGTTAGCCATGTTTATCAAACTCTCCTCATTCTGATTGCATTTATCATAATTTTAAGAGACTGTCTTCTAATTTCAAAAGTTTCATTCTGACATTTACTGACTTAAAGGCTCCTGGTACCACTGCATGGTACTAAAGCAGAACTAATTTAGGATTACTTTCCCCTCCATCTTAACATGACTTCATACAGAGACTGTCGCTTGGAAACCAGAGCATAACATGAGCAAGAACACTGGATATGTGTTTAAACGTGAGAAGCACTGCTAGTGTTTCATATGGTGCGTCCCAGAACGCTTGATCTCTGTGTGTGCAGTTAGGCACTGACAGAGGCAGTTAGACACCATTGAAAGGGCACTGAACATCAGCTTTAGAGCCCTTCAGAGAAACGATCAGTGAACTTGGGGTTCCTTCTTAGAACCAGAACACCCATGAGCGTGCACACTGAACATCTTTAAATACGAACAATACCTTTTACTAGGGGTACTCCCCAAGTGGTAACGGTAACAGCAACAGTCCTTACGTGTGTCATGCTTCGTCCAGTGAGCTCAGCATCAGTGTGTCAGGGCTGCAGCTGGAAGCCAGATTCTGCAGCCCAGTGTGTCCTCACTTGTGGCACGGGGAATGACTGACTCCAGGCAACACAACCAAAATCAAAGCTCAAAGAAACTTGTGCTTCGCAGCCTTTGGGGGTTTCAGGTTTCCACTGGTTTCCTCATTGACAGTGTCAACTAAGAGATGGCAACTTTCTACGTCATGAATAAGACAAGGCTTCACCAACAGTTGTAATTTACCTTTTCTGTGTGTTATTGGCTCGTCTTTGAGTGACACACAGTGGAATGTCAGAAGTGGATCTTACATAATGAATGCTTAGGTCACAAGAATCATGGGTATGATCTTCAGGTGGTAGAAAATATTTTATACTGAAAGAGAATACATAACTATGATGGATGCAATGTATTTTAGTATAGCTACATTTAACAAAAATGCGTTGATTCATTGAAGGGCGACCTTTGACTCTCACAGAGCAAAGCCATTTGTCGGCCCTTTTAGCATGAAAACCGTGTCAAACATGTTTAACTGAGGGACTCATACCAGCATAGTTGTAATAAGTTATGTAGCATCTGTGAATATCCATGTCCCCAAGGGCCAAGTTACAGGGCTGTGTGAGACGCCCACTGTAAGTAGGTGAGGGGAAGTGTACCCTCAGCCCTTCCTTGAGTTAGTGCACAATGCACAAACCCACAGGGTGGACATTCTTTCTTCAAAGAATTTCCAAAATTGTTAAAACCCATTTCTTTCCAGACAATGTGGCTTAAGTTTCTATCTGTCTAAGCTGGAACCAAATTCATTCTTGCCAGGTCCTTCTTTGCTTCTCAAGAGGTGCAGTATGCGTTCATTTTTGGTTAGTTCTGCTGGAAGCTCATTGGCCTGAAAGAAGATGAGATGGGCATTATGGTGTGGTTTCTGGGACTTGAAGGAGGCAGGTGACCCCACACTTGTCCTCCACGGGGCCTCCTTTTAATGTGGAAACGGTACCTGCTCTTTTCTCACCTCAACGTTAACTTTGTACTTAGCAAATCTTTACTATACTAGAGGCTCGCGAGGGCAAAGCCTCTGTCTTACGAGTCATTGCCGCCACTTTCAGCACAGTGCCTAGCACATCTCGCACTTGGTGAATGAATACAGTATTTGATTTTTATATTCAGTATATTGAGGTGGTTTGTTGGATAGGGAGGACTCAAGACAGGGATTCTTTTCTGGCCACATTTCAATTTATTTATTATAATTTTTTTTCTTATTTTAAAAATTACATAGTGTGCGTGCACCCACAGCCAAGTGCATGCCAGTGGCTTGTGGAGGACTCAGTTTTCTCCTTCCATGGCTTGAGTTCCAGGCTTTGAACTTAGGTCATCAGACTTATTGGCAAGCACCTTTGCCTGCCTAGCCATCTCTCTGGCCCCTCACTAATCATTTTCATTTGTACATATTATTTATTTATTTATTAAAGGTTTCTGTCTCTTCCCTGCCACCGCCTCCCATTTCCCTCCCCCTCCCCCAATCAAGTCCCCCTCCCTCGTCAGCCCAAAGAGCAGTCAGGGTTCCCTGCCCTGTGGGAAGTCCAAAGACCACCCACCTCCATCCAGGTCTAGTAAGGTGAGCATCCAAACTGCCTAGGCTCCCACAAAGCCAGTACGTGCAGTAGGATCAAAAACCCATTGCCATTGTTCTTAAGTTCTCAGTAGTCCTCATTGTTCGCTATGTTCAGCGAGTCCGGTTTTATCCCAGGCTTTTTCAGACCCAGGTCAGCTGGCCTTGGTGAGTTCCCGATTGAATCATTTGTACATATTTATATATTTATGGGGTACAGTATGATAATTGATACACAGATATGAAATATGATGATTGAATCAGAGTGGTTGGCACCTTCATTTCCTTGAATATTCATTGTTACTTTGTTCGGGGCTCTGAACATCTCTTAGTTCTTTATAAAACACACAGTAAATCATTGAAAACGGTATCACCTGCTGTCTGACTATAATTTATTTCTTCCACTAACTGTTTTGGTATCTGATATCCGACCTGTCCTGACTCTCACCCTCCTCCTGGCTCTGAGCTCCTCTAGACCATCTTTATTCTCTTCCTCCATGACACAAACCATCTTTCCAGCTTCCATATGTAAGGAGGAGCTGCAATCCAACAGGGCCTCGTCTGGAGAGAAACAGCCAGGAAGCATTTGGAGCCTAAGGCACACCCAGGAAGCTGCAGTTTCTGTGGTTACAACTTCCTACAGGACCTTGTTATCACTCTGCTGGTCACTGTGTCCCCTGATGAGACACATCAGTAAGCATTTATGGAGCTAGTTTCTCCCACAGGCATCATGTGTTATAAAGAAAGTAATTCTTAGCCTGTCAGTGGTGGCACTCAGGAAGCAGAGGCAGGCAGAGGTAGGCAAATCTCTGTGAGATCTCAGTCTACAGAGTGCGTTCCAGGACAGGCTCCAGTGCTACACAGAGAAACCCTGTCTCAAAAAACAAACAAACAAACAAAAAAAGAAAAGAAAAGAATTAAAAAAAAAACTCTTTTCAATTAAAAAAAAAAAGAATTCTTAAGCTATGATTTCAGGACTCATTTTATACTATTACATATTATAGAGCACTTGTATATTTTTAACTTAGAAACAAAAGCTGAAAAATGTATTTCCTAGTTAATGAAAAATAATAAATCTACTACAGGTTGGTAGACAAAATATATTTCTAAAAAAAAAAAAACAAAACCCGAATGCATTTTCAAAAACAAAAAACTTAGAAATGTAGACTTGCTTATTGACTTTACATATTTCTTTAGTAGGGAGCTTCACAGAGGACAGCTGGATTCTTCTGTCTGTCTCTGCACACAGGCTATGGTGACATCTTGGGAGGAAGAGTGTGGCAAATTCAGCTGCACACTGATGGGTGGCTGGAGGGGGGGAGGAGGACCTGACGCCCACACAGATCCCTGCACTGGCCAGGAGGGAGTTCCTTTTCTTCTTCTCCTACTCTTCCTTCACCTCTGTCTCTCCCTTCCTGCTCTTCCCTTTCTTCCCGCTCCTCAGATTGTGTAGCAGTTGTCATACAGGAAGAAAGCTCAGTAAGACTCGCAAATTTCAGAAGGAAGCTCCTTAAATCTGGGAAGTAAACAATTCAAAGTCTCAGCGAGTCTAAGCTCCTCATGAAGGCTGTGTAAACACCAAAGACATCTGCAGGGAAGAGATTCCTCCACCTGCACAGCAGGCACAAGTCAAGCAGAGAGTGTCGGGGCTCTGACTTTCAGTCTTCACTTAGTTAGGGTGGGCTTTTGGTCTTCCCCGCCCTGTGGGCAACCTCTCCCCTATACCCGTGAGCAAACCCGATAAACTCTTTGGCTCACTAAACTGGACTTGGGTGGCACCATTACTTTGATCTGTTGTCAGTTCCTTCTCTGGGGTGAGGAGACATTTTTCAGGTCTCTCCGGGAATAGTGTCAAATGACACCTCCTCTCTTCCCTTTTCCTTTCCTCTCTTCCTCTTCCCTCCTCTTTCCTTTTCTCCCCCCTTCAATTCTCACCTCTCCTTTTCCTATGGGCTCTCTCTCTCTCCCGTCTCTCTCTCCCTTTCCCTCTTCCTCTCTCCCTCTTCCCCTTCCCCTCTCTCTGCCCTTCCTTCTCTTGCTGTGTAGCCAATGATGGTGTAGCATTCACAGTCCTCTCTGCCTTAGTCTCCTGGTGCCTGAGCTTACAGGCATGTGCCTCTATGCCAAATTAAGAAATCATTTCTTATGAACAGCCATGTATGTCTAGAGCATATCATGAAGTTTTGTACTTTGTTACCAGGACATCTAGAGGTTCTAGCATTAGTCATAGCATTTGGGACATACTAGCTTACCGAGCCAGGCAGGGTGTGCAAACATTGGCGCGTTTCTTTGTGCCTTATCAAAAAGTCACATTCATTAAAATTGCTACCAATTCATTAGAAAAGACTTTCTGGACTGATAAGCTGTTAAGCCTCAAGAGTCATTCTCTCAAATAAAACTGGGGCCAGCGAGTGGCCCAGTGGGTAATAGAGCTTATGTGCAGGCCTCAGCCTTATGTTCAGTTCCTGACTCCACCAAGTATCAGGAGAGAATGGAGCCAGAGGTATTCCCTGACTTCCACACACTGTAATGCGTGTGTGTTAACACTCGCACACATATGTACAAAATAAATTATTCAAATAAAAATGATGATTGATTAGAAAAGCAACCATTAAGGAGTTCAAGGAAATCCCTGAATGCAGGAGACAAAAACCAAAAAATGTCTTTAGAGCCTTCCAGGTTTTGCTAAACTCCTGCTACCTTGTTCTGGGGCTGCAATGAAAGAGGACAACTTCTCTTGGTGTTTGGCGGGCAGGGGGCAGTTTCCCTGACAGTGATTCCCAGGACGTGAGGTTTTCCATAGTGTGAGCCTCCACACACAACTTCAAGTCCTTCAGGGATGGTGAAAGCTCAGCACTGTGGGCACTGGAAATTACCCTTAACTGTTATGCCGAAGTTAGTTCATTAAGGGGGCACAGTGGGAAATACTTTTTTTCACTTTCTGTATCAAGGTATTAACGGTGTTCCTCACTACCCAGGTTTGATTTCCTTATGAGTTCTGTGTACAAAGTCTGGAGATGAGATTCAAAAGAAAGGCAGTTGTAACTTCAGCTGGTTGTCACCCAGCCAGGCCTGCTAATGGAAGATAAATCTAAGTATCTGGGGAAAGCGAGGCAGCAATGATAACAGAGTGGGAACAGTACCTCTGTGTGCTAGGTAAAATGAAAATGAATGGAATCTTGCCCTGGCACATGGTTTCTTTGACTCTTCTCAATGGGTTGCATGTGTGTGTACGCGTGTGCGTGTGCTGTATGTGCTGGGGCATGCACTAACATGTACATGGAGGTCAAGGAGGGCTGTCCTTCATCACTTTCTTCCTTGTCCTTTAAGGCAGAGTCTCTCTCTGAAACTGGAGCGTATGGTTTTCAGCTGAGCGGGCAGCCAGCAAACCCCAGCGGTCTCCTGTTCCCACGGCCCTCCGTGCTGGGCTTACAGGTAAACGCAGCATCAGGACAGCTTGTTCTAGGTTTTTGAGGTCCCAAACTGACAGGTGCCCAGCAAGCTCTTAACCAGCACCTTCCAGCCTGCGGTTAGTTCTGATTGTCAGCCTTATACAACCTAGGGAGTTTCAATAAGAGAGAGCTAAACCAGGTTGGACTATGGGCACGCCTATCACAGACTGCTCTTTGACGGGATAAACTGAGGCGGGAAGACCCACCCACTGTGGGAAGCTCCATTCTCTGGGTTTGGGTCCTGGACTGTGTAAGAGCAGAGAAAGGGAGCGAGCACGACATTGTTCTGGGTTCTTGATGTGGGTGTGATGTCACTCGACGTTTTAGGCCCTGCCGCCCTGACATGGTGTGATGTCACTAAATGTTTAAATCCTGCCGCCCTGACGTGGTGTGACATCACTAAATGTTTAAGTACTGTCGCCCTGATGTGGTGTGATGTCACTAAATGCTTTAGGCCCTGCTGCCCTGACGTGGGTGTGACGTCACTAAATGTTTAAGTCCTGCTGCCCTGAGTGGTGTGATGTCACTGGACGTTTTAAGCCCTGCCGCCTTGACTTCTCAATTGTGATGGCATGGAGAGCTAAAATGAACCCTTTCTTCCCTACACAGCCATTGTCAGGTTAATTTTTTTTTAATCACAATGGCAGCATCAGAATACAGCATCAGCCCTAAAGGTTTCTTTTTAACTTCCAGTCTTCACACAAGGACCTTCAGCAGATGTCAAGAGGAATTACAGTGACAAACCTTTCTGCTATGACTGTAAACTCTCTGACTTCAAATTTGGTCGGACTCGAAGGATTTAGGATAATAAAAATATGGATTGGTGATGTAATGGTGACATGCAATCCTACTGATAAAATAAATAAAATAAAAATAAATCCTGACAGTCACCAAGCATACATTAGCTTCTAGGACACTGGCAGTTTTAGAGCACACACTCCCCCAGGTGGCTATCTCCTTCTCCATACCAGGAAGCCGCACCACTGTAAGCGTCTGACCCCTTGCCTCCACCTCCTGGAAGCTGGTATTAGAACCATATGCTACCACTATTGATTTACGTGGCATTGAGGAATCCTGCGTGTTTGGCATGCACTCTGCCAACTGAGATACATCGCCACCACCAATGTTTGTACATTTTATGTGAGTAAATGGTTATAGACAGTCATAGATGATATACTGTTTGGATCACAATTCCCTGAGTCTAAAGACATTGGCTAGGAATGACTTGTGATTGCAGGCCTGCCCTAACTGTGTATCACTACAAAAATAGAGACAGAAGCTTGAGAGATGCCGGTCTTGCCTTATGAGAGGTGTTCTCTTTGCACAGGGCCCAGGTTAGTTAAAGGATAGGTTGAATGGGTACCTTGTTTCTCAAGGCTGGATCTGCCCCTGCTTCCAGGAGCAGCGCAACTGTTTTAATATTCCCGCTGAGCACTGCCGCATGGAGAGCCGAAGTTCCATTCTGGGAGAAAATGAGAGCGTGTCAGGAGTGGCTGGCTTTCACCATGCCAGGGGAATAACACAGCCTTGCTCCTCTGTACCCTTCGCTGTCCTCAGCACCTACTATAGCGTCCTCGGTACCTACTACAGCGTCCTCAGTACGTACTCCAGCGTCCTCAGTACGTACTCCAGCGTCCTCGGTACCTACTCCAGCGTCCTCGGTACCTACTCCAGC
>JABTXL010002944.1:5362949-5376128 GCA_025134845.1 Neodon shergylaensis | reverse complement strand
CTCCAGCGTCCTCAGTACCTACTACAGCATCCTCAGTACCACTCCAGTGTCCTCAGCACCCACTACAGCATCCTCAGTACCACTCCAGCATCCTCAGCACCTACTACAGCATCCTCAGCACCTACTACAGCATCCTCAGCACCTACTCCAGTGTCCTCAGTACCTACTACACTGTCCTCAGTACCTACTATACTGTCCTCGTTACCTACTCCAGTGTCCTCAGATACATAACTTTATTGTATATGGCTAGATGTACAAGTATATGGGGAGGGGAAGGGAAGATTATAACCAAATTTAGAGAAGAATGGAGTCAATCGTAGGACGCTGGCTCCAGTGGGCACAGATAGCTATACAGAACACGACAATGCAAGCTGGTTTCCTACTTGATGACTCACAACCATCATGATTTGGTATAAGTAAAAAAAAAAAATCACACCTGGAAAGAATTTGCAGCAAGGCAGCCTTTCTGATTGCTTTCCCTGTTTGGATGCTAACTCACTAAGCTGGCTCTAGTTCAAATGCTTCAGTGTTAGCCAACACGCACAGGAGAGTTAATAAAGACAAAATAAAGATAAAAATAAAAAAGGTGTGCGAAGCGCAAGCAGCCGCTGCCTAGTCTGCTCGTAGTTTCTCTTGTCAGTTTCACCTTCATAGATAAATTCTTGTTTCTGAATGATTACAGGAAGTTCAGCTTTCTGATATCCAAGTTTGTGGAAGACCTGCAGTGGTTCATTAGGAGAAGAGACAGGGACTGACAATTCTTCATTAGAGGTCAGCAAGAATGGGTCTAACTTGTGAAGGGCAGACAATGTTTCCAGGTGAACGGAGTACAGCTACGGGGTCATTCCAAGGAGAAGAGTTTGGATATCTTGTTGGGTTCCGAGGACACAACCTCCAAACTGCTAAGCCACGGAGTCAACTTAGAACAGGCATGGAAATGCTCCTGCAGCCAGCAAGGCTGCCTGGGGCTAAGCCTCGTCCACTGATCTTTTCTCACATGTCCTGACAGCCTCGAACATTCTGCAGTATGCCCAAATGTGCAGTTTCATC
Source organism: Neodon shergylaensis (assembly GCA_025134845.1). NCBI lineage: Eukaryota > Metazoa > Chordata > Mammalia > Rodentia > Cricetidae > Neodon > Neodon shergylaensis. Next base: position 5,375,078 of record JABTXL010002944.1, on the reverse strand, counting down.
AACACGCACCCATAGATTAACACTGTGGATGGCAGCCACATTCATTGCTGTCACTTTCTCTGGCTACTCTGAGATGCAGGACTGGGAAACCGCAACAGGAACTGCAGGCCCACAAAGCCCACATGCATCCTGTGCTTACAGGGCAGTCAGCTGACTCCATGTTACAGACTCCTCAGCACAGAAGAACTGCCTTCCAAAGTGACTCACACTCTCAGAAAGACTCACTGTCTGATGCTCCCAGATGTTTGAATTTTACACTGAAACTAACCAAGCAGAGCGGGTCTTTGTTGGGGGATGAAGAGAAGGGCATGTTCTCCTTAGATTTTACAAATCTTCAAGTGATATCAATAGTTCACTTTCCTGTTTCTAGTGTAAATTATATTTTTCCCCTGAAAAACTATGTATTAGGAGAGTGTTCTCTGCACCATCTTCCCATTTCCACCAGGACCCAGGGATCCTGAGCTAATGACAATTCAGTTCTATCTCAGTCGCCAATATTTCTTGGCTGACCTATATCTTTTTGATAGAATGGTATAATTTCTTTTTAGGTCTTACCTTCAAAATGCCGAGAGTAGGTGAGAATTTGAGCAACTCCTCTATGACGTCATTATACCCTTTGTTGGCCGCTTTCAGCAATGCTGTAGTGCCGTCCTGCGGGGGGGAGCATGAGAGCTGATTATCAACACACATTTGTGTTGGCCGAGAACTAAGTGCCAGCCGATAAGTCAGCAGTGTCTACTCTAGGGCAGGCTGGGCACACACTGGGCAGTAACTGCATGGGAGGACATCACCTACAGTGGGTGACCGTGGTGCCGCAGGAGCAGACGCTGCTGCAGGAGCAGACGCTGCTGCAGTCCCCGAGAGCAGTGCATCAGGGACAGGGGTATTTCAGGACCATAACTTGTGGTTACCATGGACCCAAGAGACCGTCTCTTTTGTTCACGACAGCGGAGACTGCTGGACTGCCGTTAGTGGTCTATGTTACTGAACCGCCTTAAAAATACACGCAGTCCTGACGTCACCTGCCCTGTGCAGTTGTTCGCTATGTATGGTGGTGGGAATGCCAGAGGAATAGGTCAAAATTTGATTAATCTTTTAAAAATTGCATAGACAAATTTAAAAATCCATTTTTAGTGATCATTTTTGTCTCAAAGAGAGACCTTTCCAAGTAATCATTTTCCTGCTTTATAAATGGGTGTGTCTGGAGGACTGTTTCTGAGCTATCTTTGTCTGCCCGTGGAGCTCATCTGGAATGGGCAGGAGGAGGGTGTGATTAGGGGATTTTTCTCTTCTAATTTCAGAGACAACAGGAAGACAATGGAAGAGGGGGAGGGCAGGAACGATGCCTTCAGATTTCCCTTTTCTGAATTTAGACTGCTATGCCACCAGGAGCAGCACAGGAGAAGGGACAAGGGACATCAGACATGAGCCTCATGCTCACAATGCTCACAACCTAAGCCTGTATAATCTCCCAAGTCGCTCTCTTCTACGGCCCTGCAGTCTGGCACAGGCAGGCAGCATTCAGTACCGACCTCAGAAACCGACTGTGGAGAGCAGGTGCTTGAGGGATGTATAGCACAGGGGTTTGCAGTGGGGAGCAGGCGTGAGGTGCAGCATCCAACAGTGGGGTCTGCCCGAACCCACGCCATAGATCCTGCATGTTCCCGACCTGCCAGAGGTCAAGTGAACCATACCCCTCCCCAGCTCCGCTAGAAGCCATTTCAGATGGAGAGGCAGGAAGGCAACAACACCTGGGGTTTCCACTTAGTTGGACTTTGTTTTCCTGCTAAAGAGCAGGTAGGGCTTGGAAGCCAAGTGAGTGGTAAACTACACGCTCAGGGGCCACATCTGAGCCCAGCTGGGGCTGGGACGTGCTGTCTACTCACGTTGCGTGCAGCGTCACGGTCAGCTCCCCTCAGCAGCATCACGCGCACCACCTCGCTGTGGCCCATCTGGGATGCGATCCACAGCGGTGCGGTTCCGTCCTGTGGGGAAAGGAGGTACCGAATGTGACATGGGTTCTACTCACCCATCCCAGAACCTCAGGAACACCAGATCTCCGAGTCCGAAAACCCTGGAGAAGATACCCTCTCCAGCCAATCTGCACATCCAAGGGAATGTGGAGAAGAGGAGGTCCGATGAGCGCAGGACCACAGAACAGTGTTCCCCAGGCACGACCTCAGCAACTGTTCATGTCCACACATCTGTCTTATACAAACAGCCTTTCTTTTTCCCCTTAGAGACAGGGTCCTGTGTATTTTAGGTTGGATGAGAACTCACTGTATAGCCGAGGGTGACCAGGATCCTGTCATCCCTACCTCTACCTACTGAATAGCTGGGATCACATGAGCCACCACACTATTTTATTAGTACTGTATTGAAGCCATGGCTTCGTGCAAGCTAAAAAAGCTCTCTGCCAACCGAGACACATCTCCATAGAGCTGGTTCTTTGATGCCAGGGTGTAAAACAGGCTGGGAAGGTTCTGTGGGACCCTTATTCAAGGGACAGCTGAGATGCACCCTACACTGCAGAACTGAACTCCCCTAGCAACGAGGCAGCTTGTCTTTCCTCTCAGTCCCAGCCTCAGATGACCTGCTTCTCCGCTTCCTGTGTTGGGATGAGGCAGTGCATCCTGCCAGCACATGTCCATCATGGAAGAGTGGGCAGTTTCTTTTGAAGTAGGGTCATTTCTCTTACTTCTGTATTTGGGACCCCAAATAGCCCATGGCTATGTCATGCTTTAAACAAGCATAGACTTACGTAGAAGGTGATGCTTTTCCTAGAAATGGATGCACAAACTAGTGTAACAGGATATTTAGGGTAACATTTTCTGTATATTATTTGCTAACTCCCTCTTCCCCAATGCTGAGAAGGAGGGGAAATAATAGGAAGAAAGGGAGGAAGGGGAAGCATTTGACCCCAAGGCTGTCAATTGGCGAACAGGGAGTCTTTGTAGTACAAGAAGAAGCAGGAGAGGGAAGGGACTCATGTTTTCTCCCTGCCTGGCTTGACTCTGGCTGTGTGGAGGGCACAGGGGTAGGTAGCTAGGTGGCACAAACACCTAGGGAAAACTGGGAAACTCAGATGGAAAGGGAATTTTCTCCTTTTCATAGAACAGAACTCAAGAAAATGGAAAATGCGTTAAAGAAATTCTGCTCTAGGCTCATGCCTGAAAGTGAAAGGATGATGGGAGCTGTCTGGGCCACGGGATGCCCGAGAGATTCCCCCAACAGCCACCCAGCATCTGGCTATTCAGGAATTTACTGTGCTGTGGGAAATTGGAAGTGCCGAGGGAAAAATGTAACTGCTGAGGTCATCATGGTAGTATGTCCCAAGAGTGTGGAACACCTACCTCTCCATTGGAAGGAGGGCTAGCGAGCAAGATGATGCAAGGGTTGGCTATGCAGCTGCACCTGCTGCAGTGTGGAGATACTACATAGCATACCAGCTAGTGCAGGCACACAGGGTAGTCTGCGTCCTGGCAAACGGTTAGAGGATGGATTGAAAGACGATGGCGGCAGGGTTGGGGGGGGGGGACAGCATCGGTGCCTGTGTCTTGGGAGAGCGGGAAGAGGGAGCTGGAGGACGGAGGAGGTCTGAAGACAGCGAGCCTGCTCCATACTTCCTTTACACCTCTCTCCAGCTCTTGCAACTCTTTTTATTAACAAATTATAATTTGCACTAAAGGCACAAATTAAGAGTACAAACTAAAGAATTGCTTATTGCTTGTAATAAAACAGCTTCCACAGTTTTTATTTGATTCTCCCAATTGAGGATTTAATTAAGTATTCACCCAACCAATAATTAACTATGAAACCCCTTTCTGTGTCTCAGGCGGAATACTGAAATAAGTCTCTCTTTTCAAAGGAAAGTCTAGAGAAGTCAATAATGTTGAAATGTCCATACAATTGCAAATGATAACGAGTGAGCCAAATGTGCCCAGTGAACTAGAGGCCCCCTACTGCTGTGGGCTTGGGGTCAGGCTCCAGAGATATGGTCATAGTTGAGTTGGGTCCTGAAGGAAGACCAGGGCCAGGGTTTTGTCAGGTAGCAGGGCAAGCACACATTACAGTGTCTTGGACAGGCATGGTGGCAGGCAGAGCACACAATCAATCCTATTACTTTGGCACATGGGTACAGGTGGGATCCTGGGAACAACAGAAGAGCTCTGGACGTGTCCTAGCCATGAACAATCAACATGCTTGTTGCTTGCCTGTTCTGTGTCTGTTTTGTTCTTTGTGGATGTCTCCACCAGAGGGCAGCCTGGGAAGGGAGATGGGCTGCCTGCCTCGTGTATGGGCTTGTTGGGGTTTGGCTGTTTTAGCAAAATTACCCGTGGGAAAGTGCTGAGACATCCTCAATGAGGACAATTATCGCTACTCTCAACACATAACAGTCACAGCAACACTCAGATCTATTGCGTTAATTGGAAAACAAACAGAAAACAAAAAAAAAAAAAAAACCAAAAAACCCAGCCTGGACTTCCTGCCTGTGAGGCCTTGGGCAATGCCTCTCAGGCCCAGCATCTTCTGCAAACATGTCAACCTTGCAGAGACCTACTGATGAGCCAGAACACGGACAGGCAAAGAGCATGGAGATGGACAGGTGCTCAGAAAATGCTTACTGGGTCCAAGTGCCATTTACCATGACAGAAAGTGGTCCAGGTGCCGTTTACCATGGACAGAAAGTGGTCCAGGTGCCGTTCACCATGGACAGAAAGTGGTCCAGGTGCCGTTCACCATGAACAGAAAGGGGTCCAGGTGCCCTCACCATGGACAGAAAGTGGTCCAGGTGCCGTTCACCATGATCAGAAAGTGGTCCAGGTGCCATTTACCATGGACAGAAAGGGGTCCAGGTGCCGTTTACCATGATCAGAAAGTGGTCCAGGTGCCGTTTACCATGAACAATGAACGGAAAGCCTTGACTTGACTTCTGGTTCTGCAAGATCATCCACCTGATTTCTTCCCCAAGTCCCCAGGTGGCCCTGTACAACAACTGGATGGGGATCAGCTGGGTCCTACTGACTGTACAGGACACAGGGGGTCACCAGTGATCGCATCACTAATGATCACATCTCCAGACTGACGCTGGAACCCAGGAGGGTGAGTCAGAGCACACTGCCAAGCCTAGCTAACTGTCTAGTTGAGTGGGGGATCCCTCTTTTACCCCACCATTTCTGCGCAATAGTCCGTGCTTTCCTCTTTCTTATTTTTATTTTAATTTTTTAAAGACAGGGTCTCTCTATTATGTAGCCCAGGCTGCCCTTTAACTCACTGAGATTCACATGCTTCCTCTGCCTCTTGAGTCAGGGATTAAAGACATGCACCACTACACCATCATAAAAAAGATGGAATACAAATATATTGTTTTCCTTTTCTGGGGTTTTGGAGTGAATTGGAATGGGCAAAAAAGATATTTAAAACTTTTAAATACTTTTAGCTACTTCTGAACAAAAAATAGTTTTAAAATATATTAAGCAAAAGAAATTACTGTGTTGTGAAGGGCACTCCACGACTCTCTCTCTCTCTCGCTCCTGTGTGTGTGTGTGTGTGTGTGTGTGTGTATGTGTGCTCAGAGCATGAGGGGAGGGTGCACGTGCATGTGTGTGTATGTGCATAGAGGCCAGAGGTTGGCGTTAGGTGTCTTCCTTGATCACTCTCCACCTTGTTTTGAGCCGCATCTGTCACTGAACTCATCACTTTGATAGGCTGGCTGGTCAATTGGCCTCTGCCCTCCCTGCCCTCTCTGCATGGGGTCATAGAAGAGCACAACTGCACCGTGATTTGTGTGTGGATTTGGGGGTTCGAATCTCAGGTCTTCATGCTCCCATGGTCACACTTTAATGACTGAACCATTTTTCTAGCACCCCAAACCTGCTTAAAAGAAGAAAAAGAAAGATTCACAAGTAGTAACTGGCATTTAGTATTGGGTTCACACCAAGTGAAAGAAGATTTAGACTTACTTTGTAGGTCAGCAAAAGTACTAATAGATGAAGGGCACATGGGGACCGGAAGCCAAGGAAAGAACAGGAAACATGAGGGCTGAATAGGACTAACAACCCAATAAATAGCAATGTGTTGCCTGTATCTGAAAGTGTTCAACATCGGACGATAATTGCAGAAAGAACTCAAGGACCAAATGGGCGGTTAATAGGGTGACTTTGGCATTCCCTATCAAATCTGTTGCTATTCCAGGCTATAGCTAATATATTCTACAGATAGAGGATATATAATACCACTCATGTTAGACACTTATCTTCTATAATCGTATCTAGGCATCTAAAATCTATTTAGAAAAAGAAACCAGCCCATTTAACTCCATAGGAACACATGTAGGAAATGCTGTATGCTCTCTACTTCCATGGCCTTCTAGTCCTCAGGCATGGACTGCTTTCATCTGTAGGATTCAGGTCTGATATTCTCTGGGATCAATTCTACCGTTAAGTTTGGGGATTCTCAAGATGCAAGGAACTTTACCAGTAGTGATAAGGGCCAGTAATAAGACAACTTTGCCACCAGAGTTAGTCCAACCCAGAACTAATGCAGTAAGAATTTTAGTGGGAATGTTTTATGCCATTTCTGCAGCAACTCTAGAGCAGAGTTACCCTTACTGTCTTGGGTTTATAGATGAAACAACGAAGGTCCAGGGAAGGTAAACCACTTGCTCCAGGTCATGGAGAACTGAACCATCTTTCATTTCCTAAACATGATTATCCTTATGAGCGCAGCTTCTCTCTACCTGAGGCCTAAGCTGGCACCCCAGGTGTTTACTATTTTCCTAGAGCTTGTGTGTTGCCCATGAGCATGGGTTCTACATCTAGAGTCCTCTAGTTTCCAATCATGGGTCCTTCTCTGCCACCAGACCTCCCTGGTGTTCTGCCCAAGTCATGGTGTCTTTTGGTGGTCAATAGGCCTTTTGCAAATGCCTATACCATGTGCAGAGGGGCTAAGACAGCCAATGCCTTCCACAAATGTTCCTGTCGTAGTCTACTTCAGTATCCACACGCTTGGAAACTTACAGCAATATGGAAGCTGTTGTTTTCCCATTTCCCATGTGTCTCCAAACTTGTGACCCGAGAGAATATTCACTTTCTGGGTTCTTACAATTCTCTGTCCAGCTGAAGGTTTCTGTTAGGGTAGTGGTTCTCAGCTTCCTAATGCTGAGATGTTTTAATACAGTTCCTCATGTTGTGGTGACCCCCAATCCATGAAATTATTTCCATTGCTACTTCATAACTGTAATTTCAGTACTGTTGTAAATTGTAATGAAGCCATCTGTGTTTTCTGATGGTCTTAGGTGATCATTCGACTCTAAACGGGTCATGACCCACAGGTTGAGAAACACTGTTTTAGGGAATGCACTCATTAGATGGTCTTTCTGTCAACTCTGTAGAAATACTGACAAGCAGAGGAGGACTAGTTAGAGATGAGTGAGACAGGCCAGCCAGAGGCTGGGCAAATGAGACCAGACTTGGCAACTCTAGAAAATGTTGCTCTAACAATGTGGGTGAGTTGAGCTGGGGAAAGTGTACATCAAGGCATGTGATTGAGAGAAGAGTGGATTCAGTGACATCTTTGTTAGTGATTAAAATGGTTTGGCTCCTGTCAGGTTCTCCTTTCGAAGGACACACGAAAGAAACAAAAGCGAACTTTTTGAGTGGCAATGGGATTCAGTGATCCCTGTGACTCTGCAGCGTGGAAGGAACCCAAGCTACACACCACCCAGCATCTGTGTGGCTTGTTCTGTGATCATGCTTCCTCAACACAAACCACAGGGATAGCGTTACCAGTTCAGCTTCCCTGAAGCTCACATCAAATGTCAGCTGAGTGATTTCAGGGCTACTATATTAGCATCTTGTCACGGGTGCTAACGGCAGGACTCTGCAGAATGGTGTGTGTGTGTGTGCATGTATACGTGTGCACATGCACACATGTGCATGTGTGTGAGAAGCATGATAACATGAATTTGACCTTCAGCACCACATAAGCTGGGTGTGGTGGTATGTGCTTCAAAGCCCAGGGCTGGGGAGAGAAAAGGAGAGGAATCCCTGAGACTCGTTGAACAGATAGTCTAATTGGAAGTTCTCAGGTTCCAGGAGGAGACTCTGTCTCAAAGCCGAAGATGAACGGCTCCTAAGGAGGGACAACTGAGACTGACCTCTGGCTTCTGCACACATGTGCCGCACTTGCACACATTCACACGTGCACACACATGCGTGCACACACATCAAGCTTTCCTAATGTAGGAGAGACCCAGCCAATCACCTTGCTAGCAGGGGGCGGGGTCCCCCGATGATATTTTTTACTTATAAAGATTGCGGGGCGTGCTCCCAACCGCCCCTTCTGCTTTCCTGTTCTCCGCGGGAACCTGTGGTTCTGTAAGTCTATTTCCCCATTAAAGCTGTATATATTATTACAATCTGCATTCATTTACGCTGCTACACGTAAAAATATTAAGAATTGGAAAATCAGGTACACATCCTTGTCTTCAGTTATAAATTCAAGAGTTCTCTGATGAAGATCTAATGAGTCAGTGGGATTTCAGGACCAAACAACAGTTCCACACGCCCTGCCAGCAATGTTCTACCCCGTGCAAGCCATTTTAGTGAGAACTCTAAACCACGCTTCTCGCAAACCTCTAAATAACCGTCCCCAAGCAGCCTTGCTCACACAGTTTTTGTCACACTTAGGGTGTTCATTTTCTTAGACAGAATGGCGTCAACAGGGATCAACTGTCAGAGAAGGCAGGACATGGAGTCACTGACCTGCATAGCTGAGTCTCTAACTAGAGAACTGCAGGCTCCTGCAGGCGAGGGAACTGATTGAGGTTTGAGGGCAGCACGGAGTTAGTGTGTGCAGCATAAAGGGAATGTCCCCTCCTCCCCCACCCCAAGTAGCTCTTATTTTTATAAAACACTTTGCCCGATTAACAATCTTTCCAGACCTGGACTCTTCAAGTTCCAAAGCACTTCCTTAGAAACAGTCTTTGGGAGGGTGTGTCCCTTGCTTTTTAACCACAGGGCAGGTCCTTGTCCACTGACCAGGTGAACCTCACTCCAGAGGAATGCAAACAAGGGGGATGTGTTGTGGTTACTGCTGCCATGCAGGCTTGCTTTTTAACCTCCTGGCTTCAACTCAGGTTCAAGTGCACACGCACCCATGCAGTCTTTGAAATACCGACTCATATCAGCTTGGGTATTGTTTTTTTAAGCAAGCATGACTGTAGGAATAAGAATAATGAAATGAATTTACACACAAGCTTCTTAAAGTGACAGAAATTACTTTGCAAAGATATAATAAAAGACACTTGGCAATCTCAACAATCCCCGGCATTCACGTTCATGGGGCACCTGTGGTGACAATGACTTTCAAATCAAATCCACGCCACTCAAAGCCTACCAACTCCTTCCATCAATTATGACAGAATGAAGCCTTTGCATCAAAATAAGACCAGTTAACAAGATATTAAACTTCAACTTCCAAATGTCAGCTTTGGCAAGGCCTGATGTACATTTTTTTTCTTTTTCTTTATGTGTATGTGTTCGTGTATATGTAGGTGTGTGTGTTACATGCACATATGTGTATGTTTATGTGGAGGCCAGAAGTTGCCCATGGGTATAGTCCTTCGGGAGCGATTGACCTTGTTTTTTGAGACAGGGTCTCTCACTGGCCTGTGGCTCACCTATTAGGCTGGCTAGTCAGTGAGCTCCAGGGGTCTGCCTGTCTCAGCCTCTCCGGTGCTAGGACTAACAAAGGCTTGCCACCATGTTTGGCATTACATGGGTTCTGGGCTCAGATAGAGGTTGTCATGCTTGCTTTACTGAGAGTCATGTCTTCATCCTGATGTACAGCTTTTCTAGACTGCTTCCATCCCAAGGGAAGTTCTAGGACCATGTAAAACTAAGAAAGTCTTTACAAACTTAAAACGTGTAATTCATCTTTCTAGCTCTACCTGGTGAATGGTAACTGCCCTGGGGATACTGACTGAATGCTGATAAAACGATTATCAAAGCTCTCTGGAAGCTTGAAGAACTCGATGGGCGCATCCTGCTTGTCAGAATCACAGAGCGGGGTCCACGAGGAGGCGTGGTGGGTACGAGTGCTGTGACACAAGCCTGGCGACCTGAATCCAACCCACAATCCAAGGTGGAAAGAAAGAGCAGGCTCGTAAAAGTTGCCCTTTGATTTCCACATATGTTCTGTAGCACACACAAGCGCGCGCACACACACACACACACACACATAATATATTTAATTTGATTTAAAATCCACAGAGCTAAGTAGGCATAGTGGTGCATGCCTGCAACCCCAGCACTGAAGAGGGTGAATCATGAGGATGAGACAAGCCTGGGCAACACAGTGAGACCCTATCTTAAAAACAAAACCAACCGCCAGTAACCAAAACAAAGTTATTGGCAGAACTGGTTTAGAAGTCTGGATTGTTGACGGCAAAGCTGCTATACCCAGACTCCTCTTATTCATTAGGTACTTAGGTTAATGAAGACCCGAGAAATCTACGGCCAGAACACAGACTCATCTAGACTGTCCCCATTGCTATATGTCATGTAAAGTCCCAGGTATTCCCATGCCAGATCAATTACAGAAACCTGCCTTGGGTATATTATTGATTAGGAAATCAGTTTGACTTTTCTAAACAAACAAAACAAAACAAAACCTTCATAGCAATGTGCCCTTAACCTCAGAGCACAGATGGTTCCTATGACACGGAGAGCTACGCTACCTTACATTTGTCATCTATAAACTGGCCCCAGTGTTATCCTGCATTCAAGAGCTTTAAGTATCAGCTAATTAATTTGCCAGATGTTAGCAGATGACAGATGGCAGGTACTGCTGAGTGAAGTCTCAATGGCAGTGTGCTTGTGAGTGATGAAGGCACAGGACCCACTCTCGATTTCAATGTCAAGGGCAGGAGATATGACAGCAGCAGCGTATCAGCAGGGAGACCGGGCAGGGACTTGCCTCTGTTTACCTCTGTCCCAGGTCAGCCAACACTCCTAACTTCAGCACAGCCATAATTTATTTGAACAGGAGGTGACAGAGTGTGTACTTGACCTCAGACATTAAACACTCAGTTTTCAAAATACTGAGACGTGACGTCAGCTTTAGTTCTGAGGCATCTGGCTGAGCTCAAAGCACGGAGCACGAGCCATCTTAATCAAAGATTAACTTCTTATCACAGCCAAAGGAGCTGAGGGATGTCTATGGTGCCTGCTCTATGCCAGACGTATGCTGCCTCGGCCCTTGGCGCTCCCGCCACATGCTCCGTAGACTTTGGCAATGACATTACCTGCCTTGGCTGGTTGACTTTTGCCCCTGAAGACAGCAGCAGTCGAATGACATCCAAGTAACCTCCTTGGGCAGCTAGAAAGAGGGCAGTGGCTCCATCCTGAGGGAGAACAAGTGTTCAGATTCAGGCTTCATATTTATTTAAAAAGAAAATTAAGGTATGTATACTTAATAAAGATCCCCATTTGCATTCTCTTTTCTGTTTCTATTCTATTGCCAATTAATAGCTATGAACTATTATGTAAACAAATGGCACACACACACACACACACACACACACACACACACACACACACGGAGGCCAGAGGACAACCTCTAGCGTCATCCCTCAGGAAGGCACTGTTCACTTTGTTGAGATCTCTCACTCAAAGCCTGGCTCACACTGCCTGGCCAGTGACCCTGAGGGATCTTTCTCTCTGCCTCCTGCATGCTGGGATATCATGCAAAAGACACCCCACCCAGGTTTTTAAAATGTATTTTTAGATTTATTTTATTATGTGTATTAATGTTTTGTCTGTCTCCCTCCCTCTCTCTCTTTCCCTCTCTCTCTCAAATGAGTTCTGGGGATCAAATTCAGGTCTTCATGCCAGGAAGCAAACACTGCACTGACTGAGTCATTTCCCCAGAAACTTTCTGTGACTTTATAAATTGGGAGTTAGTGTCTTTTCCTTGGCATCTCCCTCTTCCTATTTTATCCATGTCCCACAACACACAGTTTCTCTGAGTATTAAAAGGCATGGTGGCTCAGCGGCAGAGTGCTATCCTGGCATGAGCACACACACACATGCACACGCACACATGCACACGCACACATGCACACGC
>JABTXL010002944.1:5349152-5362939 GCA_025134845.1 Neodon shergylaensis | reverse complement strand
CACACATGCACACGCACACATGCACACGCACACATGCACACGCACACATGCACACTCATGCGCACACACAATGGTTTCAGGAAACCTGCCTTAGAAAGATTCTCCACCTCGCTGCTCCCTGTCAGGCCAGCAGACGCCAGCAATGCCTATGAACACAAAGGGCAATTTGCACCACACCCAAAGCAAGAGCCCAGTCTCTGTGAACTTTTCTGTGTTTGGGGAGCACTTCTTTGTTTTCTTTCTCAGACACATGTCTTCCTGATTTCAGCAAATTTATAGGTTGCGTTTGTCCATACTCACTGCAGAGTATGTGTGCAGAGGGAAAATGTTTCTACTCCACAGTAGAAAACCTGGACGCACCCTTGTGGAGTTAACACCCAGCTAATCCCCACACCTTGTGCTGGGAGTGCAAAGCAAGCTGAGATCCCAAAGGCCTTTCTTGGCACAAGCCCAACAGGCGTGCCACCTGGGTGGGGCTGGATTTCCACTGGGTGTCTGTGGAGCTACCAGATTACCCTCGAGGCAATCATTAAAAACAAACCAGCCTGTACAGATTTTTAGGAAGATGTTTGGCAATGGCTACAGATTTCAGCGGCTCCTCAGTTATTGGCACAGAAAGTTCCCCATGCCTTAGCTGCGGCTAACTCTGGTCCTCTCTAAGCTGGACTGTCCACACACTGAGTCTCTTACGGGGCATCACAACTTTCATCTCCCACTTGTTTCCAGAGATCTTCGGCATGTACCCCATCCCCATCATTGTTATTTTGTTTTTTGGTACGGGGTCTCACTCTGCAGTCCTGCCTGGATTAGACCTCACCTATGTGGACCAAGCTGTCCTTGCCTTGCCTCCCCTAGTACTGGGATCAAAGATGTACACCACCACATCCAGGCCAATTATTTTTATTTATTTATTTTAGTTTTTCGAGGCAGGGTTTCTCAGTAGGTTTGGAGCCTGTCCTGGAACTAGCTCTTGTAGACCAGGCTGATCTCGAACTCACAGAGATCCGCCTGCCTCTGCCTCCCAAGTGCTGGGATTAAATGCATGCGCCACCACCGCCCGACCAGGCCAATTATTTTTAATAGAGACATTTGTACCATTTTACAAAATGTAAAAATAAATTTGCAGCTCATGAAATTTCCCAATTCACCTTACAGCAGAGAGATTTCCTACGAATTCAGCTGAAGTCTATCCTTCCAAGAGCATCCATGTCTAATGAGTACAAAATTTGTATCCACCCTCAATTTGGACTGCTAACTCTGGATCCATGTTATGCAAACAAAACTTCTATTTGTGAAGTTTCTGGAAGCCGATTCTATCCAGCCCCACATGACAGTTGCCCAGATTCTCAGCTATTCTTTATTTATCGATCCGTAGAGAGGTACCCAAAGCTTTAAACATACATTTATTTCCCTTTTTGTGTGTGTGTGGTATAAGTATGTGTTTATGTGTGTGCACATGTGTGGATCCATGTGTGCATTCATACTCAAGTGTACAGGTTAAAGGTCAACTGCTCTTCACCCTATTTTTGGAGCGAGGGTCTCACTGAAGCTACAACTCATTACCAGCTTGGCTAGACTGACTCCAGAACCCTCCCCTCCTCTTCTCGGTGCACACCCAGAGCCTGGCTTTGTATGTGGTGCTCCAGATCCAGGCTCAGGTTCTCCAGCCTGCACAGCAAAGCACTGAGCCATCTCTCCATCTCTGCCTGTGGTGCTCAGACTCAAGCACGCGTCAGAACCTCCTCCGGCTGCAGCTGTGCCCACAGAGCCTGGCTCTGCTGGTCTGAGGGGAGGCCTGGGAACTGGTGCTTTGGACCACATGACAGGTGTGTCTAATGGGCAGCCAGACGGAGAAGCACTTGTTAGAGAGTTAGCAAGGATCTCAGGCCCCAAACCTTATAAACTCTGAAGTGCCAGAGGGTAAGGCTAGTTGCTGTGGGCTTCAAAGAGGCCTGTGATTTGTCAGTTAACGAGGGAAGCTCTGGAAAGGCCATCCAAATGGAAACCTGCACACCCACACATTACCTGGCTATGCAAACCTGGCGCCTTCGGCATAAGGGCTCACAGTGTACTTGAGGAATGGCCTAAAACACAGTTCCCGTCTAATTGGAAGCAGGACTCTCCCCTGCCCCCACCCCAGACTCTGTCAAGTCATCTCATCTTTCCATATTTTATTTTTCCTACAAAACCAGGATAATAACCTTTGTCAGGGAGCCTATGGAATTACAGTGACAATTAAAAAGGCCCCTGGGCTGTGCACTAATTGCCAATTAGCTGGAAGAGACTCCCAGTGGCAGCAGATGCCCTTCACGGCCCTACCTTGTGCACGCATCTCCAAGGCTCACCTCTCGTTTCTCTTCTCCTCTTGAAGCCTTTCTGCACTAGTGTCTACAGCAGGCGGGTACAGTCCATCTGCTGGACCATATGGCTTGTCACGGCTCAAGTAAACACGTGTCTGAGGGGGGCAGCTGACTGCACAAGCGAAGTGTGCCAGGTGTCCAAGAGATTTAGAAGGGTCATGGTTTCCACAACAGGCAAAGCTCATCTGTCAGCCCATTTCCCTTGATGTCTCAGATGGAAATCCCACTGTGCAGGGCTGGAGAGATGGCTCAGTGGTTAAGAGCACTGGCTGCTTCTTCTGAGGACCTGAGTTCAATTCCCAGCACCCATATCTGGTGGCTCACAACTGCCTGTAAACCCAGCTCTAGCAGACCTGACACCTCTGACTTCTGTGGGCACTGGCATTCATCACACACACACACACACACACACCTGCACACATAATTATAAATCTTCAAAAAGAGAGAAAACCCCACTGTGCTCTAACCGGCGCTTGAAGTTGGCATTTCTGACATTGGGATTAGATTGATGTTAGATGTGGTCAGTGGGTGACACTCACATAAAGTTGGTCATGGATGTTGGCTCCATGTTTCAGCAAGGTCTCCACCACTGGCATGTGCCCATACTGACTGGCAGCCAACAGGGCAGTGCCGCCATCCTATGGAAGGAAAGGACACTGTATTGCATTTTACCAAGCATACTCTTCACATAGAGTTGGAAGAGAATATTCCCAGAGATAATGAACACATCTTCCTTCTGTTATCTCTTTTACCTTGTCTTTATATTTAAAGACTTATTTTACTTTTACTTGTATGTATGTGTATGCCTGTGTGTCTGAGTGTATGGCATGTGTATGTGGGGTGCCTGGAGAGTCCACAGTGGTCAGAAGAGAGCTACCCAGCATGAGTGCTGGGCACTGAACTCTGGTCCTCTGGAGGAGCACCAGGTGCTCTTAAATATGGAGTCGTCTCTCCAGTTGCTCACCTTTTCTTCTTCCTTCCTTCCTTCCTTCCTTCCTTCCTTCCTTCCTTCCTTCCTTCCTTCCTTCCTTCCTTCCTGTCTTTTGTTTGTTTGTTTTCATTTTTGTTTGTTTTTCACAACAGGGTTTCTCTGTGTGACAGTCCTGTCTGTCTTGGAACTCGGGTGGTAGATCAGACTAGCCTCGAACTCACAGAGCTCCGCCTGCTCCTGCCTCCCAAGCTGGGATTAAAGGCGTGCGCCACCACCATCTGGATCACATTTTCTTTACAATCATGAAAGATTTCATCTTGAGGATGTGCACATGTTGTGCACTTGTGTAACCTGCCAGGGACACAATGCAGTTACCTCACCAAGTTATTATCAGTATGAAATATCCTGTGCCATATGAGGAGGTGCAGCCCATGTCCAGGCGCTGCCAAGCCGTCTCAGAGTCACCAGAAAAGCCTTCCACAGCTTTTGCCCAGACGCCCAAAGGGCCCAAAGGGCAAGCATTGGCTTCTCTTTGTGGTGTTATTTGGCTTTAAGCCACGGAGTTTAAGATGTTTAACTGCCTACAGCCATAGATTTCATGGGACAAGATGGGCCTCTGTTAAAAGAGAGGATGATGACACCATGGTCCACGTGCTTCTCACTGTCGTACTTAGTATTTCCTCTGAACATGTGCCAGTTTGTCTGGGTCTCTCTAAAGCACGGGCGCTGAGACTAAGCAGAGTGCTGTAATCAGAGTGGGGCATCCCTTTTGTCCGTCAACTCCGCTTTTATCTCTGCGGCTGGAATTAGACCAAGCACTTGTGTCAACCACATCACACCATTGACTCAGTGGTCTGTGGTCAGGGAGCCATTAATGGCTTTCCCTGGGTGCCTCTGGTAAGGCAGCAGCTTTCCACCTCAGAGTGATGTTTGGCTCTGTGAGCTCTGATGTGGAGACTTAGGCTAATTAGGAGTAATTCAATACATGTGACTTAACTAAAATACTAATTATAAATATGATAGTGTAGTTCCTAAATTTGGGCACAGTTTTTTTATTTTGTCTAAAGCAGATTCTACCCTCAGAGGGTCTGATTCATAAGGTCTTGGGTAGCCTTTTAACTCGTCATGTGGGGACGGCTGTGGTAGTCAGGCGCAGGTGGCCTTACCTGTAAAATGTCTGCTATAGAGGTCTTGTGTTCTAGTTCAAGGGCCATCCTGGTGCATGGCAGTAGCTAGAGAAGGCCTGGAGGGGGGGACTGTCTGCTAAGGATCAGGGCTGAACCAGCCTTGAAGGGTGGGAGATGGAGGGGAGAGGGGCAGAAGGCTGGGGCTGGTGACAAGAGGGGGAATACATTGCTTGATAGCAGCAATGACTATTGCACCTCTGAAGCTCAACTTTCTGCTTCTCTCTGCCTGATGAGGTAAGAGAATAGTAAAATACAGTGGCTCTGACAGGACCAAACTCTTTTATTAAAAACATTTTCAGGCTACAAGTTGCATGCAGTTAACAACAAAAAGGGTGATTATTAAAACCAAGTCAGTCTTGATGACAGGTTCACATCAAAACTCAGAACCTCCTGACATTCACTTCTGCCTACGGAAAGCTCTTCAAACAGCTGTGGTTGACCTCATGGAACTACTCATCCTGGATTCTGCGTTCTATGGATTTGTGGGAGCAAATTGGCTCCTGCATAAAGGCTTTAGCCAATATTAACTTGTTAAGCAAGAAGCTGACTGGAGTAGATATGTGGTCATGTATGACCATTCTGACTTAGTTTCTGGGCTGGAGATTTAGGGTCAGTGAACTTGTAACATGTGTGTGTGTGAGCTGGCATATGAGCTTATGTGCATGTATGTGCACAGGCGTGCCCATGTGGGTGCATGTGGAGGCCAGAGGTTGACATCATGATATCTTCCTCAATTGCAGTTATGTTTATGAGACAGTGTCTGTTACTGAACCTGGAGCATATCATCTTCTCTACACTGCTTGCCTTTGGGGTCCTTATGTCTCTCTTGCCCCTCACCCTCAGGGCTGAAAGTATAGATGCATGCCACAGTGCCTGGCTCACTAAGACCAAGTCATACTTCCAATAACTCCTATTGGAACTAATATAAAAATAAACACAGAAATAGAGTTGTTAGAGAGACACATGGCTATAATTTAGTGTCCCTGAACAGAAAATCAATGATGCAAGAAAGAGCTGAAGTAATTCCCCATGAAATTTTCCAACTGTAAAACTTAGAAGGAATCCCAGAGACTGGCCAACCCTGAACCACTTGTAACTCCACGAAACCCACTTCCTTCGGCTTCAGAATCTTCCAGCAAGAGAAGCACTTATTTGTGC
This sequence comes from Neodon shergylaensis, assembly GCA_025134845.1. Lineage (NCBI taxonomy): Eukaryota > Metazoa > Chordata > Mammalia > Rodentia > Cricetidae > Neodon > Neodon shergylaensis. The sequence continues at coordinate 5,357,303 of JABTXL010002944.1, read as the reverse complement.
CACAGATTAGGAGAAAATGAATGTGTGGCTGCAGAAGGTCTTAAAAGGATGTAAAAAATCAAGATCTCCATTTTCTTACTTTGGTCCTACATTCAGTGGATGCTCCAAATCCGAAGAGAAATCTCACGACGTCATTGTGGCCTTGCTGGGCAGCAAAGAACAGGGCAGTTGTACCTGACTGGGAGAGAGGGGACGGCTTTAAAGAGACATTAACAAAATTAATTTGCAAATAAAACAGAGAGCAGTATCTTTGCACAGACACTTCCTAGCTCCAAGAGGGCCACATTTGATTTGTTGTGATTTTCTTCCTTTTTAAAAAATTTTATCTTTTTAAATGTGTTTTGTCTGCCCATGTGTTAGTGCACTGTGTGTGTGTGTGTGTGTGTGTGTGTGTGTGTGTAGTGCCCACGGAGGCCAGCATAGTGCATAAGATCCTCTGAAACTGGAGTTACAGACAGTTGTTAGCTACCATGTGGGTGCTGGGAATTGAACCTGGGTCTTCTGGAAGGGCAGTCAGTGCTCTAGTTATCACTGAGTTACATCTCTAGCCCCTGTTGCTAGTTCTTGATGAGAGAAATAAAATGAGAGGAAGACTTCATTCTTGTACGAGAGGATGGTCCTCCCCCAGAGGATCAGACTGTGTCCAGATTCCAGGACATACCATTGCTCTATATCATGAAGGATGAAATTGAGGATCTGGAGAGGAGGCACTCCCCTGTGGAGGAATCCTTTTGGGTGAAGATCGGTCACTGTGGTTGGTTTAATAAAGAAGCTGACTCTGGCCAGTAGCTAAATAGGATAATGCTGGGAAGGAGAAGGGTGGAGTCAGGATGAACATGCCGTGCTAATAAAGGCAGTGCCATGTGGCAGAGCATAAATAAGGAATATGGGTTAACTTAAAATGTAAGAGCTAGTTAGCAAAAGCCTGAGCTATTGGTCGAGCATTTGTAATTATGAGTCTCAGTGTGTTTATTGGAGAGTGACTGCGGGACAGAAACTTCCACCTACAGCACTCATTCTGCATCACCTGGACAGTGATGAGTGTCCTTTTAAGTGCAAAACAGAATCAAACTCCTTGCTAAACTCTGTGAACTGTGCCACAGTAGCACGGACCTATAATCCCAGCCATCAGCAGGCTGAGGCAACAAGATCGAAAGTTTGAGGCCAGCCTGGGCCTCATAGTGTACCCTATCTCAAAAACTCAAACTAAGCTCAAACAAAAGAAAGCATAAAGCCCAGAAAGAGTGAGAAAAAAAATCTTGTTTGCAAGAGGTAAAACATGGGAGCAGTGGCAACGTCTATCTGTGGGCAAATGGGAGTGACATGGCATTGCCGACAAGGCAGAAGGTTAGCTTTAAAAGGATGGGGATGATGACAGAGACCACAACATGGATGAAGGTAAAGATTTGTTACACAGAGGAAGCCTGTTCCACAAGGACAAACACTGTTAGATTCTGCTATGGTATCTGAAGAACACAAACTCATGCAGACAGAAAGTAAGGAGATGTTTGCCAGCAGCTAAGGGAGGGAGAAGGAGGAGTTATTGTTTAGTGGGCACAGCCACTTGGAAACAGTTTCAGAGAAGATGCAGTCATGGTTACATAGCACTGAGAATGTATCCACAGTACCGCTGCATATTTTAAGATGGTCAGTTTTGTGTATATTTACTATGGTAAGGATAATAAATAAGATTGATGAAGAGGGATATGTGTTAGGAGAAAGACCACACACGTGATGACTGGGACTGGGATGCTGCAGCCACAGCCAGGGGATGGGGTAGCACCAGCTCTAGAGGCAGCAGAGGCCTCTAGCAGGCATGCCCAGCCTTGACACTGTAGCCCAACACTGTCATCTCCTAAGACCCTGCTTGGGGACTTAGTTGCAAATAATTCACCAAAATCTCCTAACATTTCCGGGAAGTTTTTGGTTTTGTGGTGAGCCCTACTCATAATTATTCTGGGGTGCTTATGGCCTGGAGGCCATGGCTTGGTTATGCCTAAAGAGGGAATGAAGCCCAACCTACTCTCTGAATTTAGATTTCTGGCCTCCAGATCTACTAGATAATTAATTTCTGTTGTCTTAAACCATCCAGGTCATGGTGATCTGTTGTAATGGCTACAGGCAACAAATATTCTTGGTACAGTGTTTGGGGGAAGCAGAATAAATTAAAACATGGAAGAATTCTGGTGGCAGAATTGTGGTTGCTGAATTTAGTAATTCAGGGTAGCAAACAATCAATGCAAAGAAGAAAAGAAAGAAGAAAAGGACGCGAGGGGGGAAGGAATTTGGACAATTTACTTACAAATCCTCTAGCTGGAGGTCAGAGCAGAAATGGACAAACTATTTTTCAAAACTGGACATATTAACCACTAGCAGTCTAACTTCACATCTTCAGCCGACTCAGACATGGTATTTTTAGCATGTTTCCTTCGAAGCCTAGTCAAAGACTGGTACCCAAATCATAGTGTCACACGAACAAATTCTTGATAGCACAGCCGTGGCCAATGCATATCATTTCTATGAAGTTGCTCATCATGGGGATATCTGGGAAGAGGGGTCACAGTGGGAATGAGAGGGAATAAGGGGGCAATGGCAGTGAATGCAATCACACTGCACACAGAGAAGGAATTGCAAAAAAATAAAATAAAAAAGAAGAAGAAGAAGAAGAAAAGAGAAGATGCCCATCACCTTTGTAGTGGGTTTTTGGTGAAACCGACGCACTTCTCCAGGCTCCGAGAAAAGCCCTCTTCCCACAGCTCACCTGGATGGGAGGTACTGATTCCAAGCAGGAATGAGGGCTAAGGGAGCACCCCAGGTCCTGCGGACTGCACTGGTCACTCTGCAATCCACTCTCAAGGGGGCAGGACACTGGGTCACAGCATCTAACCGCTTTGCAGGTTTAATACCCTACCTCCAGCTGTGCCCCAAGAGGAAAGGCGACCTGACCTTTCCCAGAGCCCTTCTGCTTGCCCTGAGGTTTCCCACAGACCTGAACCTGTAACATCCGTGCATTGCTCTCTGACAGTGAAGAGTGCTAAGTTCCAGCATAGTTATAAAGAAGTTTTGATGAAAAACTTGGGCAGAATCAAAAAATTTGCTTCTGAAATAAAGTTTAGAGGTGTTTTTTATTAAGAGAAAATATTTATTTTTCAATAATTTTTTGATACATTAACTAAAATGATGATCATATCAGCTTGAGGTAATTTTTATGTATAAAGTCTTCAGTATACAAGCTTTCCTTCTGAAGCCCAGGACTCCAGGCCGATTTCCGGATCCATGCTGGATCGCTACAGTGTCTGCCCTCAGGACCATTGATCTCCAGTTGGTCTAGCAAGCGCTGTAGGTCTAGTAGGAAAGCAATGTTATGGAAATTCTAAGGAAACATTCTGATGCTGCAAATGGCTTAGCAGTGGGGCATGGTTTAAGTCTGCTGCAAAAGTATATTCCAAAGTTCCCTGATGGAGTCTTCCTCTAGGTTAGTACTTATATTGCTCAAGGCTGGCATGGGCTCAGGAGCTTAGAGCAACTGCTGGAAATGCCCACAGCATCGCCATCTGGGACACAATTTATCTCTGGACTGAATGCGCTCCAGTCCAGTCCTCAAGAGCTATTGTCCTCAGGGCACGAAGGTTTCCATCTGCTAGTTTAGTGAGTCATTGTGAATGAATAAACATAAAACCACAAAGCCACAGACCAGCTAGAAGCCCAAGGTTTCTCTTTGCTCTGCCCTTCTCAGTTGTTCTCAAGAGGTTTTTGGACACAGTGTACCTGCCCTTTGGGACTGAATTTTTGAATAAGCAAATCTGGACTGCATTGTTTTCATGAGAGAAAACCCGTTTTGTGTTTTAAGGTTATAATAAACAAGGACTATAAAGCAGAAAGAGAAAAAGATGTGGGTAATTTTAAAATACATCTCTAAATGAGCTCAAACATCTTTATCCCAGAGAAGCATTTTATTTCAGCAGCCGATGTGAAGAGCGGTGTGAAACAAGGACCTAGTGTTCTGAAGATTGCCCAGGAGAACCTGTGTGAGAAGACGGGCCAAACTGACGGCAGTGTCTACACTGCTTCTCTCTCTAGACCAGTCTCCCAAGGGCTGTGGGTCAGTGGTTGTTCGTCCACAGTCCACAGACTAGGCCTCTACGATTTAGTGGTAGGTGAAGGCCTGACAGAGGTAAGGCAGATTGTGGAATCAGGCCAGAGGAAGAAAGTCAAGGGTCCACTATGTCTAGGACCTGTCCCTGGATATCCATCTCATACCTGGGTCTGTGTGAACTGAGAGGCCAAATTTACACATCTCCCTAAGGCTTTGTCTAACCAGGTCCTGCATCAGCTTGGAAATATATGAGGCCTCCTCAGACCCGACCTCCAAAGCATGTTAAAATGCTGCCCTCATCTTGCTGCAGCTGGAGCCTCTGGTGAGACCACGCCCCCAACCTTGACCAACGTGCCCACATTTTACTTCACCGTCCCCCCATGTGACCCTTTTGGAGCACTTTTAATACCAGTGCCAGGTGGAAAAGAGATCTCTAAGTGTTGTTTTGTGAGGACCAAGTTTCATGATGAATAGGCTGCGGACAAAAAAATACAGTAATATCTGGGAAATTCCTATAAATTCCACAGTATCTCATCCCAAGAGAGGAAGAAGTACTGATTCATGTCTGAGACAAAAATGTTTGACTGTACTGGGCTTCAGGAGGAAAGCTTGTATACTTAAGACTTAATTCACCTTTCAGAATGGAATCTAGATCCTATCAGCTAGGGATTATTGTACCCAACTATATGACAGATTTTATACAGAAAAATTACCTCAGCTGCTATAATCATCAAATTAATGTATCAAAAAATTGCTGAAAAATAAGTATTTTCTCTTAATAAAAAAAAACCACCAGAAAGAATCCTGGGTACGCTCTAAACTTTATTTCAGAAGCAAGTTTTTTGATTCTGCCCAAGGTTTTTTTTTTTATCAAAACCTCTTTATAACTATGCTGGTATGGACCACACATGGCTTGGATGTGTCGTCTAAAGATTCAGAGCTAGGAGCTGAGTGTCCATGGGTGATGTGGAGAAACCTTTAAGATGTAGGCAACAGGGTGAGGTCGCTGTGGGTAGAACTACAGTGAGTGTCAGTAGAGTAAGGATTGGTGTGATCTCCTGGAGGGGCTAGTTCTCACAGGCATGGCTTGTTAAAAAACAAGCGTACTTTGTGCTCGGTGTCTTTGGCTTGTGGTCATTTCTTTCTCCTCTCTGTAACTGTGTCACGTTGTGAGGCAGCCAAGGAAGCCCTCACAGCTGCCAAACAGACGCAACTCCTAATCTGAGATTTTCAGTCCTGAAAACTGTGAACTAGATAGCCCTCTATTTTTACAATAAAATACCCAGCACCAGTTATTCTGTTATGACGGCACAGACGAATGAATACACTTGAAGATGCTTCATTCCCAGAGTTTATTTTAGGCAGAAAAAACTCTGCATGGGCTTTGGTGTGGAGCAAAGCAACGGCAACTTTTATCCTCTTAAGCAGTTTACTGCCTTAAAGACCGCAGGACCTCTTATCCTGGGCATTTTTATCCATGTGCACAACCTGACGTACCTCTCTCTGGAGGTTGATGTCCGCGCCCTGCAGAACCAGCTCCCTCACGCAGTCTATGTGGCCAGCGTAGGAGGCGACCATGAGGAGTGTGGTGCCGTGCTGCACGGAGGGGAAAGAGATGAATGTTATGCTCTTACGGTACAGAGGAGTCTGGAGGAGACTACAGAGATGTTAGCTTCCCCCAGACAGGGCACATGAGATGAACGGCTCAAGTAACTGTGATGCCGACTGCAGGGGAAAAGCGAACTAATAAATTCCCACTGTTACAAATTCCCTTACATCCGTCTCCTTCAGAAACAGTGCAAGTGAAACATCTAGATGCCATTTTAAGCCAACAATGATACAATGTTCTTCTCATTTTATGACCCACACGGAATGACTTCTGATTCAAAACACTGCTGTTAATTCAAAAGTGAGTTGAACGTTACCAGCTGCTTTTCTGGATTTAGAAGGGTTTTATTGTTTTTGTAAGTTGATTGTTTCCACTCCGAACCTTTCCCTCTTTCCCTTCGTACCTCCATGTCCTCTCCTGTCTCCTCTCTGTAAAGCTGAATCCAATCAGTGCCATCTGCTACAATGTTGACTGTTGGCTTGTTCTTGTGCAGGCATGTGCAGGCGTGTGCAGGCGTGTGCAGGCATGTGCCATGTGCAGGTGACCACAGCTGCAGTGAGTTCATGAGATCTGTGACCATGTCATTGTCCAGAGGACACTATTTGAACTAATTAGTCTTTTAGATTGTTTAAATTGTCTTCTCTCTCTCTCAGACTACATAACGAGTCTGTGTCTAAAAACCTTTTCTGTTTTATTTATTTATTTTTTGAAGAAGTGGGAGTTTATTTAGAAAAAGTTTTAACTCAGATTTAGGCATTAAATTAAGGGAAAGAGAGAGAATCTCAGGAAAAAAATGTCCATGTCATCAACTATGGGCATGGGCTTCTTAAGAGTCAATCACATTTTATTTTAATTAAAAAAGTCTTTTGATTTCTTCTTTGACTTGTTCAGTAATGTGTTGTTTAATTTCCATGAGTTCCTGTAGTTATGAGAGAGTCTTTAGCTGCTGACTTTAACTTTTATTGCATTGTGTGGTCAGAGCATTCACAGGATTAGCTCATTTTTTTCTGAGTTGTTAAGAGTGTTTTTGTATCTCAGAATGTGGTCTGTTTCGAGAAACTTCCATGAGCTGCTGAGTAGAATGTATATTCTTTGGGGCCTGAGCGGAATGTTCTGTAGATAGCTGTTAGGCCCATTTCATGGATGGTGTCTTTTAATCTGGCTTCTCCGTTTACTTACTGTTGAACTCCTTCCCCTGGAGTCGTCCTGACTGGAGTGACAATCTTTCTATCCCTAACTTCTTCCCGAATGTGGACAACTTTCATTTAGATGAGAAATAGGCTAATTCTTGGTGCTGCGGAATGAATGTGTTCTCCAAAATTCATGCTGAAATCTAATTCCCATTGCAGTGGCTTTAAGAGGCAGGCCTTTTAGGAAGTGATTAAGACAGGAGGGACTTGCCCCCAAGTGGATTAGTGCTCACCTGGGGGGAGGGGGGCTCCTGCCTTGTTCTATAGACAGGACTCTTAGCAGACACCAAATCTGCTGGCACCTGGGTCTTGATTTCCCAGCCAACAGGACTGTAAACAATAATTTCTGTTGTTTATAAACTACCCAGGCTCAAGTAATTTATTACAGCACCTCAAGTGTACTCTTGGTTTAAAGACAATTTGTTTAAACACACTTTAAATACATCCTTCTACATGAGATATAAGGATATCTATATCTATATCTATCTATATCTATATATCTATCTATATATATCTCACAAATCACACTGCTTTCAAAATGAAGAAGCACAAGAAAGTATCAAGCCCAGGGGTTAAGAAGGCATACTGCCAGTGCAGAAGGGCCATGCTTCCAGAGGGTGGAGAGGTGCAGGGGTTAAGAATGCATTCATGTGACGACATAAATGCACACAGATATACATGCATGCAATTTAAAGAAAATTTTTAAAAGGGGAAATAGCCTTAAAATAAAATTAATCTATAAAAGAGAAAGAAAAAAAACTTAGGCTAATTCATTTGAAAGAAAAGATGAATAAAATAAATAGAAAAATATACCTTTATAGATTGATTACATTTCAGTTCTATACTATGATCAATTGATTCACTAGAGAGAGAGCATAAGAGGTATCCTAGTAAACACACAATAACTTCCCTTTCATTTAAAACCCTTAGCTTGACAGATTTTTGATTCCCAGAATATTAAGAGCATTTCATTTTATTGATTGAAGTTAAAAATATATTTTAAAACAAACTGGTTTTGAACAAAGCATATATAAATGTATATAAAGGTAGTAAGACTCAAAACAAAAAAACAGTAAAATACATATATTGATATATCTAAAAAAATTTGCAAGAATCTTGTAATTCACATCAATATTATTAAATAGATGAACAAAGCAAAAAAAAATTAGCAAAGATGGGTTTAGGACCCCCAGGCATGGCAGTATAAATTGGGATTAGTTTAGGACCCCAGGCATGGCAGTATAAAGTGGGATTAG
>JABTXL010002944.1:5335790-5349142 GCA_025134845.1 Neodon shergylaensis | reverse complement strand
CAGTATAAAGTGGGATTAGTTTAGGACCCCAGGCATGGCAGTATAAACCTGTTTCAATGAAGTAAGAGATGGAGCCAAGAGATGGAGCCAGCCAGTGAGTCCAACAAGTATCAGGGTAGCTTTGGCTGTGCACTGAGACTCTGTTTCAGAAAATAAAAACAAAAATCCAGGAAACCCAGGTGAACAGTGTCAGCAAATCAAAGCTTTGGACATGCAGTATGTGGTCTGGAGACTCAATATTTGTTCTCTACATCTTTGGAAAAGTCTAAAAATGCTGCTTGGATTGAGAACAATTCCCCAGAAAGCCCCCTCAGGGCACTCTGCATCCGAAAGTTCCCTGCTGGTTTCTTAGGTGGTGTAAGTGGGAAGTGGTAGCCTAGAGATCAGTCACCACAATCAGTGACAGTCCTAGAATCCAGATTCCACAGTGCCACGCGGAAGAGGCAGACGTCCAGCAAGGACATTCCAAGGGGAGCGAAGTCCTGCACTGCCCCCACATGTCTCCTTGCTCCTCCGGACCTCTGACGGCCTCAGGAGCAGCGAGATGCCTGAGACCACCGTCATTTGGATGTCTGAAGCGGAACCTCCTAAGATTTCCGGAAGCCCCTGGTAAGTAACTACTAAATTTATTTTTAAATGTTATTTCTTTTATTATTACTGTATCTGTATGATGTGCACGTGTTGGGGGAGGGGTGCACACTACAGCACACCTGGGGAGTTCAGATGACAACTCAGTGGAGTCCGTTCTCTCCTTCCGCCTGTCTATGAGCTCCTGACTCCAACCCAGTCCACCAGGCTAGTGGCCAGCACGCCCACCTGCTGAGCCATCCCTCCAGAGGAGCAATGGATAAGCATACTTATTTATTAGTCTATTCGTGGGAGCAAAAATCTTGTCAAAACAGCTGCTGGACAGATAGACAAGACACAGCATAAGCCCTGTGGGAAGGGTGGTAGCACAGGTAACTCAGGGTACCAGAAAAGGTGGGTCTGTGAGGTCCAGCAGAGTGACCTTCAAAAGCCGGAACTCGGAAGATGTCACAGTGTCTGAAGAGAGATGACTTAAGGAAAAAAGAGGGGGAGTAGGCACCAAAACGGTCAGAGACAAAGGTCACAGGTGGCATCTGGTTCCTACCCCTTCGTGATGGTCAGTATGGGGCAGGAACTTGTCCATTGAGACCCAAGGAAGACCAGGATGGCAGTTCCCAGGTCCCCAGGGTCCCCTTTAAGCCTGGGTTCTGACAAAGAGCAAATGGCATATTCAGATTGGGGCAATCAGAGGGGAGATTTAACAAGAGACTATACATAAAGAAGGGGTCTGGCTGTGTAGTTCTGGGACTGAGTGACAGCAGGCGCTGTGACTGGCCAGGCTTGGAGGTACAAAGGTAACATGATGGCTCCTCCACCAGTGTGAGCACCAGTGCCAGGCTGAACAGGCGCCCTCTGGCCCCTCCAACTCTCCTCCACCTTCTGCTTCCAGAAGATGTTTTCATGCTGGGGCATTTCTTATGACTCAGATTCCAGGCCCAGAACCATCCAGAAAAAGGTACAGAATGGATCAGGATGTTCCTAGTGACCCAGTGAACACACTAGGGCCAATCTTGCCATTTCTTCCTGGGACTGCTGGGGGTTTTCTCTCGGCAAATTTGTGCATCCAAGTTGAAAATGGCAGAGCCCGGCTCAAGGAAGACATAAGGCTCCTTTGGAAACATTTTGTTTCAAACCACAAAACCATCTCCTTATTTGAGGTACTCCTTGTGCCCGAGGATGTGGAGAAGTCTTGCTAAACAGAAAATTGATGGCTTCTGGCTGGAAGGGGACCTGCCAGTGGCAGGAGCTCTCATTTTTCCAAAGGGAAAGGATGGGAGCCATGGAGGCTTCAGTTTATCGGGCTTTGCATCCATGTATGAAAATCACAGCAATCACGGCAGCCCACACGTGCTCTAGATTACCCTCCCTCCCGCCCTCCTTTCTAACAGTTGTTTACTAAACAGCCCTTTATTCTTGGAACTTGCCAGTCTCCTTCCCTCCTATGCTAGAGACCTTCTTTTCTGCGTGGGCAACCACTGCTTTCTGACTTGCTCAGTATGTTTCTGGGCACACCACTGCACCTTGGGATTCTTGGGAAAGAATAAAGCAAGCAAAGACAAGAACAAGTATGAGCATGTGAAGGAAGCACATGCATGCGTGCACAGGCGTGCTCTGGCATGCAGATACCACGTCCTTCCGTACACTGTCTCTGCAGTCCACATCCACACGACCACTGTTTAACAGCAGCTTCAGCAGGGCCAGGTTTCCCCTCCTCGCTGCCCAGAATGCAGCGTTGGCAAGCGGGGTTTCCTTCTGCAAGAGTGGAAACAAACAGGGTCTTAAGATAGATGTCCGCGATCATGGCTGCTTCTGTGCACTCAGACAACACCTTCGCAAAGGGAGAGTTTCCCGATCAGGTGTGACCACTGCAAGAACACCCTCCAGTATGTAGAATTCCAGTGTTTCATTTACAGCCTCTGGCCCCAGGCTGTCCCCAGAGCAAGGTTCCCAGGACCACAGCCAGTGCCTCACCTCCCATCAAAGCCTTGACTTCCTGCCTCTGTTGGGTCTTTGTTCACAGTTTCCTTTTAACTTGAAATGGATTTTCCCCATCTTAGAAGGACAAGCTTCTGCTCAGATGCCATTTCCTCTCTGAAGCATGCCGTGTAACCCCTTCCTTGCAAGTGAAGCAGAATTTCTCTCTCTCCTGACCCTTGAAAGGAGTTCAGTGGCACCTTTTCTGTTTCTTCAACATTGTTGAGCCGATTTCAGCTATTGGGATAGGCAACTCACTTCCCCTTCACCCAAAAGTTTTTCTTCACCTGGAACTTGCCAGAAGTTTTGGGTGAGAACTAGGGACTTTGGGCAAAAAATGCTGTTTTGTGTTCCCTCTCACTCCATTGCTGGGGCATTTTGAAGTGGCTAAATTAAAGTTGGGCCATACATGCGGAAGAAGAGGGACTGGAAATAAAGCCTCTAAAAGGTAGGGTAGAAACAAGTCGGTTTAACTTCCTGTGCTAAGACAAACTGGGGTGGATTTGTAGAGAAGAATCCTTGAGAAGAAGAATTGCTGGGGATGGGAGAGTTCTGAAGTCCAGACTGCCACACAAAAATGCCTTGGTCCATGGGAATCATTGTCACCTTTTGCTTTAGATATAGATCAAAATATTTGCCCTGAAGTTTATGGGCGGGGGAGGAAGAGAGGGAGGGAGGTAGAGAGAGGCAGAGAGAGGAAGGGAGGGAGAGAGACAGAGGGGGGGGGAAGAGGCTGCGGAGGGGGAAGAGGCTGCGGAGGGTAGACTTATTGCCTAAAAATTGGGTTCTATTTTTTTTTTTCTGAACTGAAACACTCCTTCTTGGAAGGAAACTCAGAAGTCTCAAGAAGTAAAAACAAAATTTGAAGGGCTCAAGAAGCCCCTAAAACCTACAAGATTCACATGGCTCCCCCCGCCCCAGGTTATAAGCCATAACAATTGCTGACCAGAGAAAGCTCTCTAGCCAGCCGAACCCACGCCACTTGTGCCAGGAGTGCCAAGTGGGAGGCAGCTTTCTGGGGTCGTCACCCATGCTGGGGTAGGCTTGTTAGTCACTCATGGTCTTGTCAGTAACCCCAACAGCTCACTGACTCACCAAGCCAGACTTGGAAGAACTGTTTCTTTGGTCTGTCCTCTGTGTTCAATGTTGGGTAAACACATGCAGGAAAGGCATGCAACACCAACACACCATAAATGTTCATTTCTCCAGATGCTTTCCTTTATGAAGTTAGAATCATAGGGAAATTTAAATTCCTAATATTAGTACTATTACAGGATGCTGCTACTCTCAGGACATTTTACTGTATTCACATTATCTAGCAAAACTATTTGGGAAATGTGAAAAAAAATCTGACTGAGAGGCCTATTTTCAAACGTCTTTTAAATACAGTCGCATGCCCAATAACATTTTAGTCCATGACAAGCTGTATATACCACGATGGTCTCCTAGGATTATTCTGACCGGCGACACCAGGTATCTTAGTTTGTACACGCACATTTTGTTCACCTCATGGACCCATCTAAGACTGTTTCTCAGACATCTATTATTGAGTGGAGGATGGCAATCATGTGTCAGTCCCTCTTGGCTGTGGATGCAGCTATAGCTCCCACAGTCAACTCTGGCATGTTCCAGAAATGAGCAATATGTGAGTGTTAAACCGTGTTAAACTGAGTACTGTTTTGAGTAGTGTGACGAGACCTTGCACTCTCTTTCCTGCCCAGGATGGACTCCCTCCCGTGCACAATGGATTCACATTGTGTGTGACATGCACCCTCTGTTTACTTAGCCACCTCGGTGACGATACCCACTGTGCTTGTGTCCGGGTAACTCTTACGTTACTTGGCCACAGCCCCAAAGACCAAAGTGGTGACATGGGGATTATATTACAGTATTCCGTTATAATTGTCCTAACTTATTAATTTTGCCATTAATCTTTACTGTGTCTAGTGTAGGAACTGTCATAAGCATGTATGTATAGAAAAACAGAACATGAAAGGTTTGTAAATTCCTATGGTAACTTCTTGAGGTGGGGGTGGGTCTTTAATAAAGGCATGAGGACCAAATTGTATTAAAGCGACAGTGGCATTAACCTCAGCTACTCAGGAAAGCCAGGGACAGTGGGCGTGCAGTGTGTGGGATGATGAGAACGCTCGCTGGTGCAAGTGGTTTGTTTCCGAAGCCCTTCAGCAGAGCTCAGTAGTGTTGCTGTGCAAACCCGAGGGCGGCATGGTGCAGAGTGAGAAACAGGCCACAAATGTGCTTTGGATAGTTTCCTGGCGTGACATATCCAGGGCAACCATTTATTTCCCTGAAGGCATAAACTTGACTCTCTTGAGTTTTCAAGCAAACCTGTGTCCAAGGTGCTCACACCAGAGCCTCCCACATCTGCCCTGGGCTTGTCTAACTTGTTAGTTATTAGTGCCCCAGTGAAGCCATGGCAAGGGGGATTGATGTGAATAATAGGTCATGAGATATTGCCTTCTAATAGAGATCGCATGAGGCCAGGATGAAGCCAAGGAGGATGAGCTGAGGGGCTACCTCAGTGTTACCATGGAGTAGCTCTGCAAGCTTTTCCTAAAGGAGAATAGAGTGGGGTGGGATGTGGTGTGGTGTGATAGTGTGAAAGAAAATACCCCCAAGGGAGTGGCACTGTTAGGAGATGTGGCCTTGCTGGAGGAAGTGTGTCACAGTAGAGGCAGGCTTTGAGGTCTCCTATGCTCAAGCTACAGCCAGTGAGACAGTTCACGTCCTGGTTGCCCATGGATCAAGATGTATTAACTCTCAGCTTCTTCTCCAGCACCATGTCTGCCTGCATGCCACCATGTCCTGCCATGATGATAATGGTCTGAGCCTCCGAAACTATAAGCCACCCAGCTAAATGTTTCCTTTATGAAAGTTGCTGTGGTCATGGTGTCTCTTCACAGCAACTGAACCCCTAACAAGACAGGGGTTCAGTTTATTTTATTCAGTGACATTTTATTCAGTGACTTTTCTTGGCCTTTCCTTTCCTTTCCTTTCCTTTCCTTTCCTTTCCTTTCCTTTCCTTTCCTTTCCTTTCCTTCCTTTCTGTTTTTGATTTTTTGAGATAGGGTTTCTCTGTGTAGTCCTGGCTGTCCTTGAAGTAGCTCTGTAGACCAAGCTGGCCTCAAACTCACAGAGCTCTGTTGCTTCTGCCTCCTGAGTGCTGGGATTAAAGGCGTGCACCACCACAAAACGCTGACTTCGCTGTTTCAGTTGAACTTCAAACACCTGGAAAAACATCTGCAGACAACAAGTGTCTACTGTCAGAACAAGCTTTGGAGCCAGGGCCTCTTCTCTTCTTAGGATGGTTTTGGAAGTTCCTCTCTGGTTGTGCTGGACAGATGAGTTTCCAAAGGGCTAGGCAACGAGTTTAGTAAAAAGCGGTAACTATTTCATTTTCCCTCCAGGGCTTGGCTTTCTAAGAAGTGGAGGAAGGTCGGACAGAACGGTTAATCTGGGGTAAGAGAGAGTCGGGTTCAAGTCTGCACCTCTTTCTAGCTCTATATCTTAAGTGTGTTCCTTATGTCCTCCTGACCCCAGTAAGATAACAACACCTCTGTTCTGTGTTGGAGGAGTAGACGAGACAACACACAAGCATGCATTTTATGTGCTCACGAAATCCTATCTACAAATGCACAAGCAGAGTTTGATGTATTTGCCCAAGCAATACGTATACATGGTGCCTAGCATGTGCTAGGGACAGGGAATGGTCAGGGGTTAGAAATTCAGGTTAGCTTTGATCTCTGCCTACAAAGACTTTATAGCCTCACAGGATAACCCACATCAACAGGCCTGAGTTCTGAAGATCAGCTGAGGAGGTGGCTGCTAATGGTGAGAACAGGAAGCAGACAATTGTCACTGTTGCCTGAGGCCCACCCCAGCATCGCCCTCAAAAGTACAACATAGAGGCCATGAGGGAGCAAAAAGGAATGGGATTATGGGGGTCAGGAGACCAGCGATCCAGGTCAGAGCAGATCCATGAACTCAGACTTTATCCTGGGGAGCAAAGGAGGTGTTTGAAGGTGAGAAATATCAGTTTTGCACACAAGAAAAGTCCCAGTGACTGTCATGGAATATGACACTGGTGTATAGAAGGCAAGCGATGTAGATGCTGGAGCCACAGACCGCTGTGGGAATGGGAACAGGAGAAACCGGCTGTTCTGGAGCTCACTGTGTAGACCAGGCTGGCCGCGAACTCACAGAGATCTGCCTGCCTCTGCCTCCCAAGTGCTGGGATTAGAGGTGTGTGCCACCACAATGAGCTCAACTTCAAACACACTAAGTTCCACTGCATATGGGGGCACCTAGGTAGAAATGTCTAGCAAAGAAATAGGCATGTGCCCCTCTGGCAGTGTGGCCACAAACTGAGTGGAGGCCAGGCATCTTTAGCTAACCTTATGGAGTTCACACTCTATGCCACATGACATGTCTGCTTAGACGTCATTCAGTCCTCAGCTAGGTGCTGCTACATGCTATCTCAGACTCAGCTAGGAGCTGCTACATGCTATCTCAGACTCAGCTAGGAGCTGCTACATGCTATCTCAGACTCAGCTAGGAGCTGCTACATGCTATCTTAGACAAGATGAGAGAAATGAGAAGTCAGGCATGGGCACCAGGCAGGCTGCTGCTCCAGGCTGCTCCTTTTATGAACCGCCACACTGTTCTGCTGCCCACAAACTCCTTAGTAGACAGCGAGGAATAAGGCTGCAGGGACCTCCAATGACCTTCCCACCCTCCCTTCCAATCTCCTCTCCTGCCAAGACAGAAAGTTCCCCCAACTTTCCTTCAGTGGGGAGTCTACAGGAATCACAACCCATGGTAACTTCCAAATCTCCCCTGCACACATTATGTACAGAACCGCAAAAGTTGTGGCGGGGGCTGGGCGAGTCCTTTAG
Organism: Neodon shergylaensis; assembly: GCA_025134845.1. Taxonomy (NCBI): domain Eukaryota; kingdom Metazoa; phylum Chordata; class Mammalia; order Rodentia; family Cricetidae; genus Neodon; species Neodon shergylaensis. The sequence goes on along the minus strand of JABTXL010002944.1, from coordinate 5,341,664 downwards.
GCTTTAAGGAGGCGATGCTCTCTGTCTCTCCCTGTCCTCTCACCTCCCCTTTCTCCTGGACTTCCCACCACACTACACATACCCTATAAATCTCTGTAATACATGGTTTACACACTGCCACATAATAAAGGAACTAAAAGGGTGCTACTTTAAATGAGTGAATTATAGGCCAGGCTAAAACAAACTCAGATTTGTTCATTTATTTTCCTGTGGCTTCTCCAAGTGATTTCCAGTGAGTGGTGAACTGGAGCTCACTATGAGGTAATTTATGTCTGAGGACTTGGACGAAGCTCATGGGCCCCTGCACTTGTCTAGCTCAGCACAGCGGGCTTCAGCTATGACCATAAAGCTCAGTAGTGAGAGACTTTGTCTTCCTGGCAAAAGTCCCAGAAACTTCTAGTAGTGGTTTTCTCTGATCATGAACTTCCCACATCCATAACTGAGAAAGTCTCTTTCTTAGCAACTTAGTCCTGAAGACTAAGACTTGAGTGGTTGGAATAGCAGTTAAGGTCAAAAGCCAATGCACTGAAATCCACGGGCCTTACACACACTCACACACACCCCACTGCCACCACTACCAATCCCAAGAAATCTTTCAGTCTTACCCTGTGTCACAGTTTGCTTTCTAATGCTGTGATTAAACATCACGACTAAAATCAACTTGTGGAGGAGTTGGAGCAGGAACTCAACAGCGGCCATGGAGAAGGGCGGCTTACTGGCTTGCTCTGCCTGCTTCCGTATATCGCCCAGGACCACTTGCCCAGGAGTACTACGCTCACAGTGGGCTGGACTTCCCACATCAATAATCAGTTAAGAAAATGCTCCACAGGCCAGTCTGGCATTTTCTCAGCTGAGGTCCCTCATCCCAGATGACTCCAGCCCTTATATGGCTGCCATAAAACGAGACAGCACACACTGTATATAAGCCTATTTCCTTGGCCAGAACAGATTAGGAACTGCCAATTAGGAAGGGTAGATCTGGGAGAAAGTTGGTAGGTGCCAACTGAGGGAAGTGGGTGCTGGCAGGGCTGGGCTGGAGCTCTAGTAGGAAGCCTGATTGCCCTGTGCTAGCCTGGGTGTGAAGTGAAGTCACAGCTAACAGCAGAATGAAGCCATAACAGGGAGCTTTGGAGGGGTCCATGTGGTTCAGATTCACACTGCCCACATGCACTGATTCCAACTCGACACAAAAGGCATGAGCAGATGGATAATGCCTTGCAGACTCTAAGCATGGATGCAGCAACAATGCTGACTTTTTGTTCATGGGCTTTGAAGACCCAAACACTTGGGCTGAAAATAAAAAGGTGAACCCCTGGCTCCAAGTTAAAGTTAATAAATGTTCAATGAAATTATTAAAGAACCCAGTATTTTGTCAATTTTATTAACTGCTGAATTTGCTATAATATTGATCCCATGCTAAAATAATGTGCAGGCCTGGTTGTTTCCACCACAGTCACAACCGTAGAAAAAGGGCATCGTTGAAAGGTAAGTTACTCATGGCTAAATAAATAGTTTAGAACACGCATGTCATGAAAATCCCCTAGAAATTTACAATAAAGTCTCTTCAGTTATTGTGGCTGCTGAGTGTGTTTCAGTTCCCTTGGTCTGATGGGAGGCGGATGAGGAGCATTGCCGACAGAAGTCACGACTGGCCTGAAACGCTAGTCCTTCCCCTGTTCTCCACTCCTTGCTAAATCCACTTTTCTTCTGTACCTAGTACACAATTCTCTTTTCTCTATCTGCTCCAGCCTCCCCAGTTCTAGTTCCCTTCCTGGTAGAGGCCGGTCTTCTCACACTGCAGCACAAGATACACACAAGATACACCCATCTGGATTCTAGACCCCCACCCTTCCAGTCAGATGCACAGATCTCTGCTCCTTCAAGACTCAAGCTAGTCACTTTAAAATGGTCTTAAAAAATGATTTCTGCCAGGTGGTGGTGTGCACATTTAATCCCAGCACGCAGGAGGCAGAGGCAGGTTGAACTCTGTGAGTTCAAGGTTAGCCTGGTCTACAGAGTGAGCTCCAGTCCAGTCAGGGCAACGCAGAGAAACCTCATCCCAAAAACAGACAAAAATTTTTTTCTTTTCTGAGATTATAACATAATTAAATAATTTCCTCGCTCCAAACCCTCCCCCATACCCCTCCTTGCTCTTTTTCAAATTTATGGCCTCTTTTTTCATCAATTCATGATATATACATATATGTGTCAAATATACACACATATATTTGACATATATACATGACATATATGTGTATATATATTACTAAATACATAAATACAACCTGGTTTTCTGTATTGGTCTCCATCAGGCTAGATGCTAGAGAAGGATCTCCATCCCACTTTATTTATTAAAAACATTTTTTTATTTTACATACTAGTCCCAGTTTCCCCTTCTTTCCCTTCTCTCACCCCTATCTTCCCCCACTCCTTATAGGGGGTAAGGCCTCCCTTGGGGAGTCAACAAAGTCTGGCAAATCAAGTTGAGGCAGGACCAAGCTCCTCCCCCCTGCATCAAGGCTGAGCAAGGTATCTCTCCATAGGAAATGGAGCCAGTTCATGCACCTGGTCCATGCCAGTTTATAACCTTCTATTGCACCTCACCTAACCATACTTTCTTATTCACTGAAAACTGGCAGGTAACTGGCAGCATATATGTGTGTGTGTGTCTGTGTGTGTCTGTGTGTCTGTCTGTGTCTGTGTGTGTTTATGTGTATGCAAATGTATATGGAGATCAGAGGACATTCCTCAGGTGCTGGCCATCTTTTTTCTTTGAGAGAGAGATTGGTCTGGAGACTCCAAGCACTCAAACCTCAGGGCTCTGCCTGTCCCTGCTTCATCAGCGCTGGGACTATCTGGGACTATAAGCATGTGCCACACACTGGGCTGGGGGATAGAACTCAGGTTCTAGTGTTTGCAAGATAAGCGCTTTACCAACTGAGCTATTACCTCAGCCCAGAAGCTTTCTTTCCATTTACCCAAGTCTTGGTTGAGGATCAGCTTCTTCTGTTTTCCTTTAATCCCCAAGGGGGAGGTCACCTCCACTTTCTAGCTCATTGCTCTAGCTAGTGGACGCCCCCTGCTCGGTTACTTCACCTCTACCACCTGCAAAGATCGTTGTAATTGTCCCTTCTACTCCCAAGCACTCAAGACACTCCCAACTGCCACTTTTGTGAATTGTGTTTCAACACATTTGTATTGTGTTGAAACACAATTCACATACTATATAATCCTCTCAAAAATGCAATTTTATATGTTTTGGTTATATAACCATCACTACTATCCATTCCAGAACGTTCCATCACTCCCCTAAAAGAAACGTTCATACCCATTTACATATTAATATCCCTTCCCTCTCCTAGCCCTTCCAACCACTAATCTACTTTTTGTTTCTAAGGAGTCACCTATTCTAGACATTACATTTAAGAGGAAGCACAGTCTACCTGGCTTCTTTCACTTACGCTGTGTCCAAAGTTCCTACATTGTAGCATGTCTGTTACATTTGTTTGAATAATTGTATTATATAGTTACATTTTGTATCACTGCAAAAAAATACCTGACAGAGACAACTTAAGGGAGTATTCATTTTATCAACAGGAAGAAGGCCAGCTAGATTGTTGTGGGATAATCCTCTTGTACACTGTAAACACTTGTCACTCATATTAGTTTAATAAAACACTGATTAGCCAGTAGCCAGGCAGGAAGTATAGGTGAGGTGACCAGACTAGGAGAATTCTGGGAAGAGAAAAGACAGAGATACAGTCACCGGACAGATGCAGGGGAAGCGAGATGAGAATGCCTTACTGAGCAAAGATGCTAAGCCATGTGGCTGAACATAGACAAGAATTATGGGTTAAGAGCTAGTTAATAATAAGCCTGAGCTAATAGGCCAAACAGTTTATAATTAATAGAAGCCTTTGTGTGTTTCTTTGGGACTGAACAGCTGTGAGACCAGGCAGGACAGAAACATCATGTTACACTAGATGGCCCAGCAGGTGGAGATGCCACTAAGTCTAATGACTTGAGCTTGATCCCCAAGACCCACAAGGTAGAAGGAGAGAAATCCAGCTTCATGATGTCCTCTGACCTCTTCACAAACACCACGGGCATGCATGTGTCCCTAACATAAAAGCCAATAAATGTTAAAACATAAAAAGAGAACCAGATAGCAAGTGACAAGCTGCAAACCAGGAAAAGAGCCTCACTAGACACAAGTGCACCAGCACCAGCACCGCGATTTCAGAAAAAAAAAAGTGTCTGCCATTTAATTCTCCCAGTCTGTAATTTACAATACAAACCGTATCGTCAGCTGATGGACATTTGGAGTGATTCCATTTCTTGCCTATTTTAAACAACATTGCTATGAATGGACATACATGTGTTTGTATGGACATATTTTTATTTCTGACAGGCACATATCTAGGAGTGCATTCACTGGATCATGTAATTCTATGTTGTAAGGTTTTTGAAGACAGACAAGACTTTTGAAATCACACCTGTGCTGGGAAGATGGCTTGGAGGTTAAAGTGCTTCTTCTGCGAGTGTGAGGAAGCCCATTCATGACTACAGCCTCAGGGACGTGATCCCTGTGCTAGCCAGCTGCGAGACTAGCTCTGTCGGACAGAGAGGCTTGCCTCGTGGGATAGGACGGACGTGCAAGCAAATATGATTTTGACATTGACCTCAGGCTTCCACGTACGCCAGCACTCATGTGCACTCACACCCATATACCTGCCCCCCAAAACAAACACACATATATGTACATACAAACAAGCAATGGAAAGATAAAGTATAAATCCTCCCGGCCATGCATGGGGTTCCCAGTTCTCCACATCTTTGCCGGCACATTTGCCACTGTCTTGCTAATTAGTCAGCCTAGTAGGGGTGAAGTAGTATCTCATGTGGTTTGGACCTGCGCATCCCTGACAGTAAAGGAGGTGGAGCATCTCCTTATTGACCATCCGAGCATCTTACCATCCTTTAAGGCTGCTCAAGTTTCTACCATCATAAAGCAATAAACCTTTGTCAGCTCTGGATCCCAGCTGCAGCCAAGGCCTAAGACAAAACATAACAACAAAAACACTGCTTGCAGAATCTCTTTTCTTGCTACTGTAATCTGGCTCCTGAATGTAACCCTTTTAGAAACTGCCCTTGGCAAGCCAGCAGCTGCTGCTTTGTTATGAAACCCCGTGGTCTTTTCCATCTGAGCTCAATTTCCCTGTGGTATTTAACACTAAGGCCCTCTTCATTTTTACTGAAAGACCAGCTATCCTTGGCTTGAGTGGTAGCCCATGTTTCTGTTTTGTTTTTATTTTATTATTTTATTATCCATCTCTGGCTGTTCTTTCTCAGTTCTCTCACTGGGCTTCTCTAATTCTGTTCATTCTAAATCTTTTTTTTTTTTGAACTTGTATGTATGTGTGGTACATGTCTGCTGGCAAGTTGGATGATCTGAGTTTGAACCCCAGGACACACAAGGTGTGCTTTCACACAGGTGTGCTTCTTGTGTGTGGTCAGAGGCCAAAGGTCAATGTCAGAAGTCTTCTTCTATTGCTTTCCATTTCACTATCTGAGACAAAACCAGATGGGCTAGCCAGTGAGCCACGGACTCAATGAAACCAGACGGGCTAGCCAGTGAGCCATGAATGGACTCTGCCCATCTTTGACTCCCATCCTGAACACTGAAGTCACAGCCTGAGCAAGTCATTTGTACCAGTACTTCCACGTCCCCAGTTCTTCATTTTAAATCTTGATCTTCTTGGGTTCAGTTAGTAATTCTTTCTGTTCATTGCAAAATCTCCTCACCACCTGCTAAATTCCAGCTGGGTGTCTGTCTCCTTAGCACTAAGTTCCAGTCTGGGTGTCTGTCTGTCT
>JABTXL010002944.1:5309468-5335004 GCA_025134845.1 Neodon shergylaensis | reverse complement strand
GAAGAAGAAGAAGAAGAAGAAGAAGAAGAAGAAGAAGAAGAAGAAGAAGAAGAAGAAGAAGACCATCCCTCCCGAAGATTGGCTCATAGAGGCACAGTTTAAATATCCAATCCATTTGACTTTTTTTTTTTTAAACCTTCAAGGCAGGGCAAATGAATTGCTCCCCCTTTCACCTTCAAGTGTGGGGATTAAACGGAAAGACTTTAATGAATGAACTCTTTAAAAAAGACAAAAAGTCCTTTGGATGCAGAAGCCTGGCGATCAAAAGCACTTCCGCCTTGCAGATAAGTGCTGTGAGGAGGAGGTGGTGCGGGAGGACCGGGAGGGCCTGGTTGGGGATGCTAAGGAAGCCCTGACCTCCTCTGTCTTCTTCGCTACCGTGGCCTGTTACCATGGCAACAATCCCAGCCGCCCCGCCGGGTTTACCCGACCCCAGCTGAAAGTGCGCAGAACTGGAGCCGAGGACGGCTGCGTCCCACACACGGGAGCCGCCCGAGTCCTGCCCCGGCCGCGCCGCTCACCTTGAAGGACATCCTTTGCGTGTCCCCCTCGCCACGCCACCGCCCGCCTCTCCGGCTCTCTGCTCGCCCGCCCGCCGCCTGCCGCAGAGGGGCCGCCCCGCGCGCTCCCGGGGACTGACAGGGCGGCGCCGGGCGCGCGCAAAGGCAGCCGGGAGCGCGCGCAAAGGCAGCCGGGAGCGCGCGCGCATTCGGCCCTGTCCCGCGCTGACAAGCCTCACCCCGCGCAGGCACACAAGCACAGCCCCGAATTTTGCGTGCACTCTGAGCTCTCCACACTCACATCACGCTCCACAGACAACTTCCACACTCACAGTTCATACTCCACGCTCAGGACGACCTCCATGCTGATATCCTACACCACACAGTGCCCACACACAGTGTCTAGCGTCTACACAATGTTCACACTTGTGTCACACTTTACTAAGTTTCAAAGAGTTTTCACATTCAAATCCTGCTTCACACACACACACAAAGGTCTCCACACTGCACCGAAGACATCCTCCGTGTCATGGTACACGCCTTTCACATAGGTTCTCTGTGAGGCCCCAAAATGTGAGCCTAGTGCCACCTTGTCGGATGGTTGCTCAAAATGGTTGACAATTGCAGCTACACATTCTACCTCAGGGTGTGGTTACTCGGGTCTTTTGACTTGAAGATGGCTCACACAGGTAGAGCCTTTCCATGCTGACAGATGGTCAGGATATGCAAGCGTACTTCTGCTCCCTCTTTTGTATTAGGAGGTTACCTGGGGAGTGGCTGCCTTCAGGATGCTTGATCTAGGATAGCTTCACTGCCCAAACAACAGAATGCTGAGGACTTGATGCCTCCAAGTGTTAAAGCTATTAACTGTTAGAGTTGTCCTTTCTATCGTGTTAAAGTAGTCTTTCCTTGCCTTCTTCCCCTTCTGTATTGGGTATAAAAGTGTGTGGAAAATTAAACCCGGACGATTTCAGTATTCACTGGAATGCCCTCCCGATACTATTCTATGGTTTCTGTATTATTATTTTTTACATGCCTTTGTATTCTTTACTTATATTTCTAAATCCCCACGCCCCTACCCTAGCAAAAGGTGTTTTTGTCTTGACTGGTCCCTGACAGTTCTCCACACAGTCTGCACCCAAGGAGTTCTTCACCCTGGTGTCCTACATACACCACACACATAGCTTCCACACACGGTTTCCACACTCAGCTCATACATCCATCTCCACACACACTTTCCAAATTCCACCCACACTGTGCCATTCTCCTCAGTCATATCCACACATTTAAGTCTCAGACATAGGAGGAACCTTGTTTGTATACCTGATGCTCAGCCTTCATTACAGAACAAATATAGTATTTGTTCTGTAACAACTCCCAGCCTGCCAAGCGCTGACCCCTTCCACAGAGTATTTAGGCCACAGCCCAGAGAAGGAACACGCGGTTTTGGGTTTGCGTGTGAGGTTCCACTGTCTTTCCCCTGCCGTGTTCCCAGCCACTCAGGAGTCTGCCGTCTATCAAACTCGGGCATTTAATTTGGCTTAATCTGATCTGATTGGAATTCTTTGCACCGGCAGAGAGGCTCTGTTAGAAAATATTCTTAACAATTTTAAGGTGACATTTTAGGAAGAATTGGCCTGCCACCCCACCACTCTTTCAAACAACTATTTTTTATTTCTGTCTTTCTCATTATTTTTCTCTTTTGTCCTTTTCCAAGAATTTATGGGTATCTCCCCCCTTTTTAGCAGTGTTGGTGGGAAAGGTTTTTGAAAGGAACCTTTCAATTTCATGAGTAGTGAGTTTTCCTTCTGGAGTAGAAATGTCACATTTTATTTTATGTTATTTTATTTTAATAATATCCTTTTCCTGTCCTTATACTACACACCTGTCCACTCCTTCATACAGACCATTGCCTCTTGGTGTGGGCTTGGGGCAATTGGCAGTGAGAGGGTCATTTTTTAAAAATATATTGTTTTTAATATGTAAAAGTAAAAAAAAAAGAAGAGTCCAATGTGAAGGTTAAAAGGTGGATTCTCACCCCTCAGCATGGTAGAAATCATTCGTTCTTTCTCTCATTGCCCTCTCTGCATCTCCCTCCCTCCTCTCAACTGCATTTGTGATGAACATCTCATTTTAATGATGTTAAAAATACAAGTACAAATAAAAGCAATCCCAAAACTGGAAATGTCAGCTCATTGGTGAATTCCTATTTGTCAGTTTGCTATTAGTTATTAGACTCATGGAGCTCTTCTGGAAAGTCCTTGCCTGGATCTGGTATTTTCTTCTGGCAATTTCAAAGTTTCAGGTCTTTGACCCATTTTGCATTGACAACATTTTAATCTTTTCTTTAAATTCAAGAAAGACTCAAACATTCTCCATTGTCTTAGATATCTATGTAGACAAAACACATTTTTAAGTTGCTGCATGCACTACTATACAAAACAAAGCAACAGAGCTGTGTGCAGTGTGGACGGACACACAGAGAAAGAAGCGTCATTTCGTGTTTGCACTTAGGAACAAGCTGGTTTCCTGGTGAAGGTCCTGGGAGGTGGGGACTGGGGCCCAGAGAAATGGAGTGACTTGCTAATAACTGATAGGGCTAGACCTGCAATTAATCCTGTTTGCCTATAAATATCTTTTCTACCACCACAGGCTGCCTGTTAAAGTGCTTTCTGGTAGCCTCTGGCCAGAGTGCTGATGGGATCCTTGACTGTCTCTGATGGGATTCTTTCTGGTCTCTGTGGGTATTTACTGCACCATCCCACATACCTGGCTAAGTTTATCTTCATAAAACAGTCCCTAGAGAAAACAAAACTGTGAGGGTTACCGTCAGACAAAATTTCCTAAAATAGTTTACCCTAAAATTTATCAGTGACTCATGCTGAGCCTAACATGGAAGGAAGTCCACACCTCCCCATTCCTTATTCACGTGATCCTAACATGGAAGGAAGTCCATACCTTCCCACTTCCTTATCCACGTGATCCTAACATGGGAGGAAGTCCATACCTCCCCATTCCTTATCCACGTGATCCTAACATGGGAGGAAGTCCATACCTCCCCATTCCTTATCCACGTGATCCTAACGTGGGAGGAAGTCCACACCTCCCCACTTCCTTATCCACATGAGGTCTCTTCCCTTCTTGACCCCAGAAATCATTTACTAGATTTAGATCCTTGCTCAGAGGCTTTGTGAACCTTGTTTGAGTTTTTTTTATAGGTTTATTATCTTACCAAGTCTCATGAACCTTACGCCTTCTTCTTGGAAAGAATGTTTTAAAATTTCATGAGCCTGTGAAAATCACCTCTAGGATCGAATGTTTCAAATCAAAGGGAGGTGTGGCATGTGAGTAGAGGGGTGTGCTACACAACAGACACCCTCTGCCATGATATGGTGAAGCAGGAAGGTCCTTACCACAGGATTGTGGGCAAATGGAAGCACTCTGCTCTTGAACTTCCCCGACTCCAAAACTGTGAACCAAATGAATCTCAGCTCTCTATAAAGTACTCAATCTTAGCTACTTTGTTAAGCATCAGTAAACAGGCAAAGGCGGTGTGGTAGTTTCATACAGTTAACATACATTTAATCCCAGCATTGGGAAGGCAGAGGCTAGTGGATCTCTGAGTTAGAGGCCAGCCTGGTCTACAGAGCAAGTTTCAGGCCAGTCAAGCTTAGGTAGTGAAGGACAGAAGGCTGTAAAGATGTAATTGAGCAAAGGGGCCATGCTGCAGCCCCAGTAAGCAGCAGAACTTGGTAGTTTCAGATGGTGGCCCTGACTTTAGAGTTAAGATAGAAGAAATGTGTTGTGGAATTCCTAAAGAAAGTCACAGAGGCCAGGCATGTCAGGGGTGTCCCTGAATGGAGGCCTAGTAGAGAGGCCATTGCATGAAGCTGTGAAGCTGAATCCTGGATTGCCTTGGAGAGTCCAACTGTTAGAGATGCCAGAGTTGTGAGACACTTGCTGAGGAGAGCTGCTACCAGGTATGGAACCGGCCCAAGAGAGAGAAGCATCTTTCAGTCAAACCTGAGCAGAGTTGGAGATCTGAAGGGCATTTTCACATCAGATATGGAGATGCAAGTCTTGGAGTTTGCCCAGCTGATTTTCAGTCTTGCTTTGGCCCAGTATTTCCTCACTGTGCTCTCTTCCCTATGTTTTTGAATGGTAATGTATATATTGTGTCATTATATGTTGGATATATGTGATCTGACTTTTAATTTGATTTTACAGGGGATTGCAGTTAAGAGATTGCGTGAGTCTCAGAAGAGATTTTGGACTTTGAAGCAAGTTTGGGACTGTTATTTACAGTGGAGATTTCTGAAGTTGGACTAAATGAATTTTGCATTATGATACTGTTACAAGCTTATATGGGCCAAGGATTGGAACATTGTAGTTTGAATGTAATTGGGCCCCATAATCTCACAGGGAGTGGCACTATTAGGAGGTGTGGCTTTGTTGAAGTGGGTGTGGCCTTGTTGGAGGAAGTGTGTCACTGTAAGGGTGGGTTTTGAGGTTTCCTATGCTCAGGATACTGCCCAGTGTCTCATTCGACTTCCTGTTGTCTACAAGATGTAGGACTCTCATCTCCAGCACCATACCCATGATTTCTGTCATGATGATAATGGACTGAAACTTTTAAATCTTTTTTTTTTAAAAATATTTATTTATTTATTATATATACAATATTCTGTCTGTGTGTATGCCTGCTGGCCAGAAGAGGGTACCAGACTTCATTACAGATGGTTGTGAGCCACCATGTGGTTCCTGGGAATTGAACTCAGGACCTTTGGAAGAGCAGGCAATGCTCTTAACCTCTGAGCCATCTCTCCAGCCCTGAAACTTTTAAACTGTAATAGAGCCACTTCACTTAAATGTTGTCCTTATAAGAGTTGCCACGGTCATGGTGTCTCTTGACAACAATAAAAACCTTAAGACAGGCAGGGTCTGAGCAAAGCCTTTTCTGGTCTTGTAACCACATATGTTTTCATTGTGGACAAGTGAGAGATTCTGAGTTCTGAGACACAGGGGAAGGTGTTCTGGGTGGTGGTGGTGGTACGGGCCAGTATGGACGTGCTTCTGAGAAGTTTTCTTGATTTGGAGAAGTGTGCAGGAAGAGATGGTTCTACATGGATATGATGGCCGAGATTGGTGCAACCACTTTGTGCCTTAGGGAGAAAACTACAGTGACAGACCAGGTGACAGTATCACTAAGGCGGTGTGTTATCCAATCATAACTTTCTTGCCCCTGGATTTCTTGTTTAAATCACTTACAGTTGGTTCCTGTCTCTGTTTCCATTGGAAGACTCCTGATAGATGGTGAGACTTGGGGTGCAGAAACAAAGAATCAGGAACTAATCCACGCTAGCCAAAGCCCACCATGTGCCGACATTTTGTATGTGCCTCCCTCTTTAATCCTCCTTCTTATCCTAGACAAAAGTTAATGCTGCTAAAAAAATGGTGACCATCACAAGGATTTGAACCGAGGCTAGTAAAACCCTGGTGTGCCCACTGTACTAACTCACCAGTTCATATGCAAGTGCTTGCTCAGTGTCAGAAGGAACTCATTCGCTCTCCACTTCACAACCTGATCAGCAGATGTCACCTGCTGCCTCTCATCTGGGTCACTGAATACCTACCACCTCATCTTAGAAAAGCCATGTAATCAGTCTCTGTGTGGAACGTCATGTTACACACAAAGACAGAGTAGGAGCAGCCTGTTTCCCCAGTCATCTGGATTCTTTGTTTTGTTTTTTTTTGAGACAGGGTTTCTTTGTGTAGCTCTGGTTATCCTAGAACTCACTCTGTAGACTAGAATGGCCTTGAGTTGAGAAATCCATCTACCTCTGCTTCCCAAGTGAAAGAATCAAAGGCATATACCGCCACTGTCTGACTTTGGTTTGAATTCTTGATATCCTGCAGGAAGATTTGGCAACCTCATTGGTATTGCAGTTTAAATCAGTTTCTTAGTATGTTTCCCCTCCTCATGAGATCAATGGAGAAAGTAGCAAAATTCTTCAGAGTCTTATCATTCCAGTCAAAGTAACAAGACATGGACAGATAGACACAGGAGACATAGAGGCCCAGGTTATCTGTCAGTTGATGGCAGCCTCTGGGCCCTGGTAGTTGGTCTGGCACACCTTTGAGAGAGACAGGATAGTCATGCGGTAGAGTCAATACTCATTCTTACGTGGCTGCAACAGTTCATTTAAAAATTTACTATAAATTTCTAGTCCTTGAAAGTTATTCTTGCAAATTATTTAGAATAACTAAGAAACTCAGATTAGTAGTTAGTCATCTAACAATAAAATTTGTGGCCATGTTAAGTATGTTTTCAAAATCAAACAGGTATATTTTAGATAGACAAAGGTCTTCAAACACTTTAGAGACCTACAGAATATGCCATTTAAGATGTTGTAATAACATAATGCTTTTCATGACAGTGAGACACATCTGCTCCTGGCAGCACCAATTTACTTTCAAAAAAGGATGATGGGCATCAAAGAACATCCATATGGAGTTTGTTTTCACTGTGGCGATGTTAGTCACTGGGTAAGAAACTGCCCTTGCCTCAACTGCTGACAACATGCTGTCCAAATTGAAGAAGCAGGGCACAGAAGAAGGCAACTGTTGAACTTTGTCAAGACAAGATAGGACGGTTCTTCAAAATCCTGCTTAGCAAAATAGTTTGTCAGATAATCGAGGTCTATAGGCTGAAGATGAGTGTCCCAGTGTTGCAGAAGAACCTTGGGTGATTGTCTAGGCAGCCAGATGTCTCTGTCATTTCTATAGTTTTAACAATTGTTTGACTCCTCAGTTTATTTAATAATAGACCAATATAAGTAATTGCTTCAAACACCAGAGCTGAAAAGAACCAACTGAACAGACAGCACGCCAGGTTCCTGCTTTCTTCCCTGTGGTTAAGTAGCTGCTTAGGACTTTTCTGAGTGCCTCCAGTGACATCTTGCATTGCGTTCTATTGATACTTGCTTTTTAATCCTTGCCAGACAGTACTGAATGTCCTTTTATAGAAACACATAGGAAAAAATGGGTAAAAACAAAGTAAGAGGTAGAGAAAATGGGATAAAGAGGAATTGAAAACAGAAAAACCTAATAATATACATGCAGGCGTGAGGTAGAGCAGACAATGGAGGTAGATGGCGTAGCACGACTTTGAGTTCTGCGGCAGCTGCAGTCAGGACAAGGAAGCACCAGGCATTCTCCAGCAGTGTACCAAGGGTTCAACCACTGCAGACGGAATGGAGCTGCTTCAAATAATGCAAAACTTCCTCATCTCTTTTTGGTAAAGATCAGTTTCACAAAACTTGGTTTTTGGAACATTACTGTGTATTAGTAAAGTAACTAACCTCAAAGAAATATTAAATATTAGGAAAACTCAAAATAGTGCAGCTGAGGTACAATATCTGTTGGTAAAGTCTCTAGAGCAGTGGCTCTCAATTTCCCTACTGCTGCGACCCTTTAATACAGCTCCTCACGATGCCGTGACCCCCAGTCATAAACTTATTTTGTTGCTACTTCATAACTGTAATTTTGCTATTGTTAGGAATTGTAATGTAAATATCTATATTTTCCTGTGACCTTACATGACCCCTGTGAAAGGGTCCTTCAACCTCAAAGGGTTCGCTGCCCACAGTTTGAGAACCACTGTTTGAGATGAGTAAATGGGTGGACCATTGATTCTTAGGTATAGCTTCCCGCTATATTCTGAATGCCTTTGCTTCTCCACCATTCCTATGTTGCAATCAAATTCTCAGGGCAATTGTTTTAAAGGTGGAGCTGGCTGTATAAGCACGAGGACCTGAGTTTGAATCCTCAGCACCCACATGCAAAAAAGCTAGATGTGGCCACACGTGTGTAACCCCAGGCTTTGCGAGGTGGAGACAGAACAACTGCTGGGTGTTCTGTTGTCTCCCTCGCTCCAGTCTCAGTGAGCGGCTATCTCAGGGGAATATGGTAGAGAGTGACATCAGAATCCTCTTCTGGCCTGCACATGTGTGTATATTTATCTGTGACATGTGACACATATATTCTCATATAGGCGCATGTATGCATACAACACACACATAAACACACATGCATAAAAATAAAAAGATACTAAGGTGGGGTAGAAAGACAGAAGAAATCAAAGACGTGAAAGGGAAAGAAGCCCCGACTCTGGGATCCACTTTGTCTTTCCCAGCAACTGACAGAAAATTCCAGCACAACTGGCAATGCCACAAACGCCTTCACAGGGAATTCCTGTTTCCCAGTGACAACTCAAAGATGCTACGATAGGGCTGGGATGTTCGTAGCCTTGCATTTGCTTTAGCAACACCACCTCTTTCTCACCGCTAAAGCTGCACTGCACTGTATGAACCTGCACTGTATGAACCCACCTTGCAGCCGCATTTATCACAGAAAAGTAAAGATAAGAAAAATAAGCAAACTAACCATATAGTTTTAATTGGTAAACTCTACTTAAATTTTAAACTTTTCTTAGTCTTCAAACTTTACATTCTTTGAGTAATATAATTTGAAAGGTCACCGCATGACACATGTGATGTTATATGTCTATATTCGATATATATGTGTATCTCTCATTGTGGAGTGAAGAGACCTAGACATGTCTTTTTATAATGCCTACACTTTTATCTGAAGTATGTACTTTCCCTTACTCTTATTTTAAGATTTAATTTTACTTGTGTGTGTGTGCTACATGTGTGTAGATACCCTTGAAGGCCAGAAAAAAGGCCTCAGATCTCTGGAACCTTGAGTTACAGGTTGTGAACTACTCAGTGTGGGTTCTGGGAACTGAACTTGGGTCCTCTGAGAGAGCAGGCAGCGTCCTGAACTGTCGAGTCATCCCTCCAGCCCTCTCTCCTAATCTTAATAAAGTCACTGACTTTCCTTTGTGCCCACTCTTTCTGAAATTTATTTTCCTGGTGTTGTCAAGGATGCTCTGTGGAGGTCCCCGAAGGGAAAGGTAACCGTCAAGCTGCTGATGGCAGCACTGGACTGTGTCTTTGACCACACTGCCACTGATTAGGTTAGAGGGTGCAGTACTCTTGAGTGGGATTAGGACTCTCGTAAAAGAGAACACAGTAACAAGGTTTCATCCGTGGTCTAGAGAATAAGCCTTCACCGGAAGCTGAATTTGTTGGCACCTTAACTGTAAACTTTCCATAACCTAAATACAGAGTTTTTAAAACAAACTACCTGATTTATAGTAATTTGCTAAAGCAGCCAAAATGTAGGAATAGTCTCCTTCAAGGCATTTACTCATTATATTTGGCTTGTGTGTGGTAACACTGTATACACACACTTATACATACAAACCAGAAATAGAAAGAAATGGGAATTGAAACTCCTGTCTTAAAGGAAATTAAGATGTTTTAGCTTAAAGGGAGCTACCATTCTAGCCAAGGAGCAGAATCAAGAGAGAACCCAAGGCATATGCTAAAGAGCCCTGCCTGACTACCGGACATCAAGTGATCACGAGGCCAGAACATATCTGAACAGGTTCTGTCGTGGGTTATGTGGCTCAGCAACAAGCCGTCACACGATGGAAGGGTCAGTCTGGATCAAGTTGGAGCAGGATCAGAGAGCACAAGCCAGCTTGCACAAGCATGTTGCTTTCCACCAACAATGTGCCCTTAGCTCATGTATATTGTATAGGGAATCCCTTAGAACCAGACGAAAAAATTTGGCTCATGCATCACCTATTAGACTAGAGGTGAGGCTGGATAGTGGATACTTTGTAATTCCTCATTGATGATGGTGGATTGAAAAGCAGAACATTGGTTAAAGGTCATCTATTTTGTATGGAAAAGAAATGGTCCAAGATAAGGCTATATATGACTAGCGGGGAGAGGACAGTGGCTTGACTTGTGGTCATATTCCAAGAATGAAAGAGTCTGGAGACTGGGGAGAACAGCTCCAGGGCAGAGTCCTAGTGGTGAGCTTACGGGAGTGGGCACGCAGGGCAGAGACCTTGTGTTGTCCATTAGCATTTAGTAAAAACCACTTACCACAAGAGATGAGCCTAACTACCAGACAAAGTGACTTAACCAGCTGACACCAACCAACTTCTATCATGGACCTCCCTCGTGCTATGATGATGGTTATGATTGGTCCAATAGCATGGTCCCACTAACCAAGTTTTATATAGGTACTGTGGACCTAGACATCTAACGTGCACAACGGTACCAGTACCAAGTCTCTAGTACAATGCCCCCACTCAAGGATATGACCTGTTCACTGGTGCCAAGTTGACTATATTACATAATTTCCTAGAAAGTATTAGGCTGGAAATTTAATTTGACAGGAATAGATAAATATTCCTGTGTGGGTTTTCTATTCTTGCATAGGAGGGCCTCAGACAATACTATTTTCCAGAAGCTAATGGAGATATTTCTCCAGTGGCATAGAGCCCAGAGCTTATGTCAGATCAAGAGAACCACTGTAGAGCAGGGACAATGGCTACATTGGTTAGGCGATCACTGTATAAGCAGTGACCAGAATTCACGTAAAAAAGCTACTCATGGAGGCACATGCTTGTAATCTTAGAACTAATGAGGGTGGATCCCTGGAGCTCCCTGACCAGCTAGCCCAGCTGAATCAGGGAGCTCTGGGCAAAGGAAAGACAGTCTTAAAAAACTGAGATGGACAGTACCTGAGGAATTATACCGGAGGTAGACCTCAGGTCTTTACACTCAGGTGCATACATGTGCCTGCATGCCCACACATATGCCCTCCTCCCCAGAGAGATACACTTTATAGCAGAGGAGGTTCAGTGTTCTCATGTCCCTGGCATCCAACAGTCACATGTCATATCTCATCACCAAAGCTGACAATCTCTGAAGTGTCAGAGATCTTTTCCCGTTCTGTAGGCTGTCATTTTGTCTTGTTGACTGTGTCCTTTGTTTTACAGAAGCTTTTCAGTTTCAGGAGGTACCATTTATTAATTGTTTCTCTCAGTGTCTGTGCTGCTGGGGTTATATTTAGGAAGTGGTCTCATGCACCAATGCGTTCAAGTGTACTTCCCACTTTCTCTTCGGTGAGGTTCAGCGTGGCTGGCTTTATGTTGAGGTCTTTGATCCATTTGGACTTGAATTTTGTGCATGGTGATAGATATGGGTCTATTTTCATTCTTCTACATGTTGATACCCAGTTGTGCCAGCACCACTTGTTAAATATGCTTTCTTTTTTCCATTTGATATTTTTTGCTTCTTTGTCAAAAATCAAGTATTTAAATGTATGTGGATTAATATCCGGGTCTTCTATTTGGTTCCATTGGTCCTCCTGTCTGTTCTTATGCCAATACCAGGCTCAAACAAAATAATTATTATACTCCAGAACATATCTGAAGTCTTAATGAAATCCTTAAAATAATTTAGAAATTTTATTTTCCTTTACTGTCCTTTGCGAGGTGTCCCAGGCAGAGGAAGCTGATGTCTGTGTGTGGTCACTCCTAGACGTGGCTGCAGGGCTGCCATTCGTCCTGAATGCTTCTGATGTTAATGCAGACTATGGCGTTGCAGTTGCAGCAAATAGCAAATCTGGACTAGTAGGCGATGGTGCTGTATTTTATGTGTCAACTTGTGCAGGCAGAGATTTTCTACCCCACCAGACAGCTTCCAAATTACCACCCAGAGTCTTAATACTAATTATAAAAGCTCTAACTAGCTCTTACAACTTAAATCAACCCATGTTTCTAATCTCAGTTCTATCACTTGGCTCATGGCTTGTTACCTCATTTTGTCCATGTCCTGCTTCCTCTGTGTCTGGCTGGTGATTCCTCCAACTCTTCCCTTCTTCCTCCCAGCATTCTCGGCTTGGCTCGCCCACCTAACCTTATCCTATCCTGGTGTTGGCCAGTCAGCTTCTTTATTAAACCAATCACAGTGACATATATTCACACAGTTAAAGGGAATATTCCACAAACTTGGCTTAGTAAAGATATCCAGCTATTTGGTCAAACAAAATTCTAAATATTTCTGTGAAAGTCTAAATAAGTGTGCTTTGAATAATGCAAATGATCCTCCATAATAGTGGGCTCCATCAACTAACAAACATCTACACAGAAAGAGCTTGGCCTTCCCAGGAGAACAGTGGATTCCGCCATCAGGAGTGTTTGGACTTGAACTTAGACATGGACCCTTCCCATGGTCTCCAGCTTGCCACCCAGCAAACAAACAAATAGAACAAAACAAACAATCCCCTCCCCAAGTGCCACCTTCCACAATGTAGTGATGAGGCGAGCAGGCCTGCTTTTTGTCCTGCCCGGCTCCCGCACAGCTAGCTTTACACCAGAAATAATACAGAAACCGTGTAGTTTCGGGTAAAGCTAGCCGGGTGGTGGGAAGCAGCCCACCACTCATATTACAACAGAAGCCTGGTGGTGGTGGTGCACGCCTTTAATCCCTGCACTTGGGAGGCAGAGTCAGGTGGATCTCTGTGAGTTTAAGTCCAACTTGGCTTACAAAGTGAGTTCCAGAACAGCCAGGGCTATTACACAGAGAAACCCTGTCTCAAAAGAAGGAGAAAGAGAAGGAGGAGGAGGAGAGGAGGAGGAGGAGGAGGAGGAGGAGGGGAAAACTGTACCAAATCAGCCTTAGAAGCAGCAACAGGAGCAAAGAGCAGTAACTACCACCATCAAACACCATCACCACTAGTACCACCAAACACCACTACCACTAGTACCACCAAACACCACCACCACTGCTATCACCAAACACCACCACTACTACCACCAAACACCACCACCACTGCTACCACCAAACACCACCACCACTACTACCACCGAACACCATGACCACCACAAAACACCACCACAACCTCAAAATACCTAAAGGCAAGCTGAACAAACAAACAGTGTTGGAACACTTCAGGGTATCATTGTTCTTAACTGAACAGTAGCTCCAACAGAACCCACTGACTCAGTTCACATAGAGGTGGGGACAGGGGAACAAACAGGACACATTGTGAAATGTTCTCGGGTACACCCTAAAGTGTGACACACAGATGGGTAACAGTCATCAGAATAAAATGCAAAGGCTGTCTTGTCAGAACTCTCCCGGCTCCTGCCACATACCATGTGGAGCCGCTGAGTTTGGACCCTTTCTATTACTCATGAGCATTCCAATATTCAGCAACATTTTGGTTGGGGTGATGGGAAACTGCCAGTTTTCCAGGTCAAAATGATATGACTTGGCTGTTGATCAGCAACTTCATGATTGAAGTCAGTGTTTCTCCTCCTTGAAAGCTTTGTTTCCTTCTCCCTAATGATATTGCTTATTGGATTGTTATGATGATTAATAAATGCATATGAAACACATGGCTTACATCTTCCTGATATGTGGCAATTGCTATTGCTGTTATTATTATGCCAGCAATGCCAATCAATAGATCAGTGTATGCATGAATGGGACAATAATTTAATATTAATGTCTGTTCTTACTATGATGAAAATAGCGTTTGGAAATAGGAGTACTGTATTAAGGGATGGCAAGGAAAGTCTTGCTAGCCTGCATCTGCTTTATGGGATCTTCTAAGGGGAATTTTTGTGCATTGGAAATACCACTTGTGATGGACCATCTCCCCAACCCTAAAGTATTAAAAATGAAAGAGCTTCTCTTGAGACTCTCCTATTGGGCTAGATCAGCAAATAGCAATTTATAAAGTTTTGTGGCTTGTTGAAGCAGTTTCTCTTCTTTGAGTGGGACATCAGAATGTCACTACCAACAAGTAATCCTGGCTTGGATGTCTCTGAAAATCTCACCAGATTGGCATTTGCCCCCCAGGAAAAAAGAAAACCACCATCCCATAGATGGGCTCCATATATGGCCTGCCCCCTTCCCCAAGTCCCTTTCTCCCTTAGCATGTTGATATTGTCTATTTTTAGTATTCTGCTAATTTTGATTCAGTGCTATGCTCAATTTCCCTAGCTTTAGTGATGAGATGAATGACCTTCCCTGCTCTGTCATATGCCTTGGGAGTTTAAATATGAAGTGATGAGTCATGAGCTATACATAGCAAGAACCTATGAGAACCTTCTGTGGCTCAGTGGACTGAGAAGTGGTGCCAGCCGGAGGAGCCTCGGGAGGCTGTCAGACGTCTAGATTGTGCCTGGAGTGTTTGATTTTCATCCGGATGCTTGACATTATTGTGTAGCTCTCAGCTTGCTCGTCTTCTCGCTGCTGTTTAATCTGAATCTGGGTCAAGAGGTGGAACGTGCCCTATCACTATCTGGCCCTTGGGAATGAAAGCATCCATTACGAATGTGACCAGAGGTGCTCCTAAGTGAAGAAGTTCTCTTCAGTATCCTGCTGAGGCCTCAAAACATCCACAAAATGCATTGTCTTCTTATGTGCTGGAAACCCTGGATGTTCTCCAACAGAAAATCTTGGCCCCTAGACTTTACCACACCGCTAAACTCATAAGGGGTAAAAATCTAGCAGACATGCACAACAGATTGGTTTTAAGTAACTTAAGAAGTTAGTACTTGTTTTGTTTAATCTTGAGTTGAAAAACATGATAAGAGGAGTTGAAAAGGCTGAGGTCTGTCCTGTGGAACACTGGGGCACTCCATGCTTTGAAGTTTCTCTCACAGTTTTACATGGGAGTGACAATGGAATTTAAATTTAATTTTGTTTGTGGAAAAATAGATCTCATCTTATGGTAAGAACGCAGAATATAATATTCTTACTGGGGGCCTTTGCTTGATAATTACACATCAATACACTGAGCTGTCTTGAAGATAGTGTAAATCTCAGGTGGAGAGGATAGTCATTCTGTGAGTGACGGCTCCTTGGTGGCTCGTCTACAAGCAGACACGTCTAACTGCAACCATGAGCTGCATGAAGCTGCATGAAGCTGCATGAGCTGCATGAGCTGCATGCGACTGACGGTAGCTGCATGAGCTGCATGAGCTGCATGAGCTGCATGAGCTGCATGCGACTGACGGTAGCTGCGAATGTAAACAAAGTTGTAAACATGCTTAAAACACTGTGTGTGTTCTCTAACTTTTACAAACCTAAACACATAGCAGGCTTTCTTGTTGAACTATCTTTGGATCACCAGACCTAAAATAACAACATGGAGACTTCTTATTAATTATGAAAGCAACTTGCTCTTATAACTTAAATTAGCCTACCTCTATTAATCTACATTCTGCCTCATGGCTTTTTTTAAACCTCTCTTCCATTCTATATGTCCAACTTGGTCCATGAGTCACTGGTGTCACTGAGTGTCTAGATTCATCTCCTCATCCTCTTTCTCCTGGAAGTCCCACCTGTCCTCTCCATTCAGCTCTTTATTAAGCCAATCAGAAAGCAAAGAAACATCTTCACAGTATACAAAAGGTTATCAGAAAAAAAAAAAGAAAAACAAAAGGTTATCCCACAACAAAACACTACTTATTACTTTTGTCTATTTATCATGTGTTTGGGTGTCACTCATGTACCCTGCACGCATGTGGAGATCAGACAACAGCTTTCAGGAGGCAGTTCTCTCAGGACCAACCTTATGGTTTGAGGCACCAAACTGAAGTCACCAGTCACGGTGAGAAGGACCTCCCCACTGAGCCACCTTGGTGGTCCTCGAGCATGACCATTATAGAGAGAAAACTCTGTGCCGTGTTGTCAAGATGTTGGACACACATCTGGCCGTGGCAAGATGACAGTTTAAGGTGTAGGAACATTGGTAAGTGTGAGCATTTTGACATAGTCTTTTTCCTTATTGCCCAGTGTTAATCCAGGCCCCAGTACCCGCTCACTGAGTATTTTTGAATGAATTAACAATTGTTCACAGGTTATCCACAAATCTAAGAACTTCTCAACTATGGAACCAAAGCTCTTGCTGTTCATTTCTCTAATGAGATTTGCAGCCTCTAGTTTCCAGGCTCTTCTTTCCTTTAGGAATATAAGTCATATGACTATTAATGTATGAGGTCACTGGGTAGAAAACAAAGAGGAATATCCTTCTATTTCTATCTTTCTTCCTTCCCCACTTTTTTTATTCTTTAATTTTTGAGGCAGGGTTTCTCTCTGTAGCCCTGGCTGTCCTGGAACTTGCTTCATAGTTCAAGGCTGACCTTGAACTCAGAACTCAGAGGTCTGCCCGTCTCTGCCTCCTGAGTGCTGAGATTAAAGGTGTGCACCACCATGACTGGTCTGAATATCATCTTATTTCTGTGTGGTAGCTCCTGCCTGGGAAACAGTGATCACAACTTCACAAGAGACAAAGCCCTTTGCCTTAGGTTCTCAACAGTAGTCAACTTTAGTGCAAAATCTAACTGGTCTTAGTAATAAAAACACAGAGTCAGATATTAGGGTATGAAAGCTGAAAGATCAGAGAAGCAGAGCAGCAGCCACTAGTTCTTATCTTTATGAAATCCTCAGACTAAAGTGGGCAAGATCCTTTCTCCATGAATCCTCAGACTGAATGCTGTCTCTACAAAACCTCAAACTTACTCCTGTCTCTTCCCACCCCTTATATTCCTGTCTTCATTCAGCCATATCACTTACTGTCTCCACTTTTCTAGTGCTGAAATGAGAGGTATGAGCCAACACTGCTTGACTCTGTTTCTCTTTTAGACTAATTCAATCTCGGGTAGCCCAGGGTGTCCTTGAATTCACAGAGTCTGCCTCTGTCTCTTGAGTGCTGGGATTAAAGGTGTGTGCTGCCACTACCTGGCCTCTATGACTAACTAGTATGGCTAGCTCCACACTCTGATATTCAGGCAGGCTTTATTTGTATAAACAAAATATCATCACATTTCCCATTTTTGTCTAAAATAAAAAATGTTGTAGCTAATATAAGAAAAACTATATACAATAAGTACAATAACTATATACAATATATAGGCAGTAAATACATCAACAATATATATGTCATTTGCTTTTGACAAATTCAGAGAAAATACTTCATTATCTATCCTATCTTAGTGAATCCAAAGTCTTGGACTTAATTACTTTTTATCCTAACTAGTATTTCCATCTAAAACTCTTCTGACATCTCTCAACCTTATATACTTTACACCTCTTTAGTGAGTTTCTTTTCTGAGTCTGGTAACAAGGAAAACTATAACTATCTAGTCTTCAACTCCCTCAGAGATCTGAAAAGGAAATAATATTAGCTGAAGAAGCAGGGAGTGCAAGCAAGCGACTTCCAAAAAAATATGAGAAATGACAGAAACCCAAGGTTAGTCTGCAACATTGGGGCCTACAAGACTAGACTATTCAACAGACTTTTCTATGAAGCAGTATTTCCTTGTCATGGAAAGATTTGGCAATTACTCTCTTTTGTGTCCTGCTTGTACAATTTGAACAGCATATTGTCAACAGTTGAGGCAGGGGCATTTTCTTGCCCAGGGGCCCAATTTTGCCACAGAGAAAGTAAACTCCATGTGGAGTTTCTTTGATGACCATCATCTTTTCCAAAGTGGATCGATGTTTCCAGGAACAGACATTTCTCATTGTCATAAAAAAAGAAAAAACCTATGTTATTAAAACATCTTAAATGCCATATTCTGTACATCTCTAAAGTGTTTCAAGATAAACCTGTCTACTTAAAATATATCTGTTTGATCTTGGAAACATACCTAACATGACAAGTTTGATTGTAATAGGTGACTTCTAACCTACATTTCCTTATTATTCAAACTTGTTTGTAATAATAACTTCTAAGGGCCAAAAATCTGCATTACATTGTTAAATGAATTGCATAGGTACAAAACTTTGAACAAGTTTAGAAATGTATGTACAGTATGTTCTAATAAAAATAATCTTAAATTTGTGTCAATATATAAAAATCTATATCAATGTAAAATATTTAAAACTGATAGTTTCTTCTTTGGTTTAAAAATAGACTTAATAATCTACCCTTTTACCCTATTTTTATATTCTCCTCTTTTCAGAGTAGATTCAATAATCTACCCTTATATCCTATCATATCTATTGTAATGGTCTGTCCTGTCCCTTTAAGAGACAAACCTCACCCATTCCTTCCCCTTATGACTGATGCAAGCAGATTTTCCTTCTGCTTCTGGCCTGAGCTCCTTCTTTTCCATCTCTCTCCTAAAGAAGCGGCTCAGCCTCTCTCCCTCTCCCCTTTCCCCCCAACTCTGGCTCTCTCTCTCTCTCTCTCTCTCTCTCTCTCTCTCTTTCTCTCTCTCTCTCTTTCTCTGTCTCTCTCTCTTCATCCACCTTCTCCCTCCCTCTCCCCTTTTCCCTTCCCTTGTATGACCCACTAAATAAATAACCAACCTCACTTTGCATGGTGTACCTATTCGTCTGTCTCTCACCTGCCATGTGGCTCCCTTCTTGGAACCCGCTGACCCTCGTGGCCCTCTGCCCATTGCCATCATATGGGAACGGCACTGTTTTAATTTTACCATAACACCCATATTACCGTTTTCTCTTTTCAAAACATGAATCCTGAATCTAAACTCCTTGGTTTTAACTTTTTCCTTAGACCATTACCAATAACAACTTGTAACCAATCTCCTTAAACAATACAAATATCCATAATTCATTGAATGACCAAAAACCACCCACCCCACCTCTTGGGAATATGGGTGTTGTCTTCTTAAATTTACTTCCTGCTGTCTGGGGTGATGGCATTTTTAGGTGATCCTGATAAGACAAATTTGGGCTAATTGTCAAATCCTGGGAGAGGTAGCTGTATGATCTGTTGTTCAGTCTCTGTATAATGGGAAAGTGCAGGGTTTATCTCAAGTCCTGGCTAGTATAGTCTGTGAGGCTGGACCATCTCAGCTAACCACCTCAAAATTATTTTGAGCAGTTTGTAGTCCAAAGCCGATCTTTAGTTGATTTTTTTTTCAGCTTAGTGATGCTATCATAGCCCAGGTGAAATTGTCATTGTAGGATCCTTATCTATTTGGGGACTTCAGAGATCTCAACTAGGTCAGATTATTCCTTTTCTTAGTAATTTTTTCCTGATAGTTTTCACTTCTTCTTTGGATGCTTATTTGCCCAAAAGTCCTTAAATTTTTCCAAATGATTGTTTTTATTTTTCTGAAAAGACAGAAACAAAACCATTTCCCAACTCTAATTTAGGGAGGTTCCCTTTTGGCAAGTTACAGCTGATCAAATGAAAAGCATTTGTTAGTTTTATAATTTAGTTTAGATTGAGTGATCACACTGTTTGATGAACTATCACCTTGTCTAATCAAGAAGTCTCTTTTGCTCAAATCTAATTCTTATCAATATTGATTTATGGTTTATCCCGAAATCTTTGTTCTCTTTCTTCTATGTTGTTCTATTATGGTTTCTGACAATAGGCACTAGGTCCTTTAATTGCTCTGGGAAGGAATTTTCTCTACAACAGCAGGAAATGACTGAACTGATTTGACATGGGAGCCTGCAAAAGGCCCCTGAAGGAGTTTCTTAATGGCAATGGGTTACCTCTACTGTCTCTTGTTGATCTACGTTCATTAGCCAAATGGTTGCCTTTGCTACACCTTCTGCATAATCCAGAAGGGAGGAGCATTCCAAATGGATTATGCTTAGAAAAAAACATTGTTTCTAAGAACACCCTGTCTACAGTCCTATTTAGGTAACCTTGTTTACCACAACTGAAACACTTGACACTTTAATTTTTCTTCAAACCTCAGGAAATCACCTCTCTTATCCAAGTATCATCATGGTTATGAGCTTCAATACTGATTTTATCTCAGATCCATTCCTCCAAGGGTGTTGATCTGGCCTTTAAAGGCCTAATTATCTTTTTGCATTGTGAATTAACATTTTCAAAAGTCAGAGATTCAATTATTATTTGTCTAGCTTCTGAATTTGGTATCATTTTATTTACTGCTGATGTTAATTTTTATAAGAAGTCAGTGAAGGTTTCTTTCAGACCCTGTTTGACTTCAGTAAATGACTCATTTTTTTTCCTACTTCCTCAATTCCATCCCAAGCATTCAAAGCTTCTGTGTGGCATAAAACCAGGGTGTGGCCATCATTATAGAGAGTTCCTTTCTACATTAGCATAATCTCCTCCAAGAAGTTGGTCTTGGGAGATTTCCATTCAGCTAGCTCTACTCCATTGTTCAGTGGTCTTAACCTCTTCTTGCCACCAAGTCCTCCATTTAATTGTGGACCAGGCTCAAAGACTGCTGTAACCAAGTCTCTTCAGTCTTTAGGGATAATTTCATTACAAATTGACCATTAGTTTAATATCTGCTTCACAAAAGGCGAATGCATGCCATATGATATTATCACTTCCTTGACCCTCCTTAAGTAGCATTTCCACAGCATTCCAGTGAATGCTTAAATAGCTTTGGGGATATCTATCGTTTGTAAATTCCCATAAGGTGACTGGATATATTAAGTTAATTTGTTTGAAAACCTTAGGCTGTTCCTCTCTAACCTTATAATGCAGTGTTAAAATTGGTTCTTCTTTAAATTCCTCTGTCTGGATTTGAATAGCTCTATGATCTATTTTAATAAGTTTTTCTAAGGTCTGTATCTTGGCACTCATACCAACCAATTCTTTTAGAGATAAACCAAGAATTATCAAGATGATAATTAACAGTATGTCAATACCAGTTAAATTGATTATTCTTCCATTTAATTGACTTAATTTTTCTGATTTAAAATCATGCATTGTATAATTATACAGAGACCTGTCTCCTTTGTAATAGTGCTTGCCATTTTTTAACATGGGAAAACAATCTCTCTTTTAAATAACTCCCCCCTTTAAGAATTCTCAATTTTCTCACCAAATCTGCGGCTGATGACTATAAAGTGTGAATCTGATTGCTGCTACATAGAATAATAGAAGCCCAAGAGCGTTTCAAGGCAGCCATCTTTTTGGGCAGCAACCAAAAAGGGGTCCCAGGAAATCAATCCTACAACACACCAGGAGAGAAGAAGCCTAGGAGTCAGTTGTCTGCACCAGGGAACGTGAGAAAGTGGCTAACTCCTGTGGCATTTGGAACCCAAATGTCTATGAAGTTTGCTCCAGAGAAGCTGTAGCAGAAAATCTCAGACCCACTCAAAGAGCTTGGGGAAAAGAGAAAAGGAAAACCTAGCCAGTGGGGCAGTGACTCTGCAGTGTGTAGCTCTGGCCTGTGCTCTTGACTGCGAGGCCACAGGCAAGTTTTTTTTTTTTTTTTTTTGTGAATTTGTGCCCCAAAGTTGGATGCCAGATGAAGCGTGTGTTCTAATTGGTATTTATAATAAAAACCCAGAGTCAGATATTGGGGTAAATGTTGAAAGATCAGAGAAGTAAAGGAGTCAGCTACTAGGGAGACTTTTTACCTCTACTGAATCCTCAGACTGAAGTGGACAAGATCCTGTCTCCAAGAATCCTCTGACTGAACCCTATTTCTACAAAACCTAGGACTGAATCCTGAATTCTGTCACTTCCGGTCTTCACCTCCCTAATGCTGGATTAAAGGTGTGCGTCACCACTGCCTGGCCTCTATGGCTAACTAGTGCGGCTAGCCCACACTCTGATCTTTAGAGTATTAGTTAGATCACAATCAAAATATCACCACAGTCAACACTGCGGAACAGGAAAAGGGGTCTGGAATTGCTAAGGGGCCATGGCTTTATCTTTGTATGTGTGTGGGGGTGAGTATGGGCTCTGGAATTCGTAAGCAGAACAACATCATTTTAAGACACCTGACCTGCCTACTCTTCCTTCTCAAAGAGGTACTGACTGAGTTAAACTCAGACACAGCCTTTTTTGGGGAACAACCGACCTAATGTCTTTTGTGAGAATGTGGCTGAGGAGGCAACCATAAATAGTAGAAGGAAGGGTGTAGGTGAGAAACAGAGATTTCACTGGAATGAGCAACATCAGCAAAGCTCATGGGACTTTTCTAATGCCTTCTAGACTTCTAGACTTCTCTAGACAGAAAGGCCACGAGTTTGGGGACCTCCTGCCTCCCCACTCGTGACAACCACCAACCACTGTTTTCCCGTTTCATATATTTGACATAGTAATAATCTCACTTATACAGGTGAGGCTGTGTCTTATTTATTTCACTGAAGTAATGTCTTCCAGGCTCATCCTTGTTGTTTCAATTCTGTTTTAGTTGCTGAATAATAAACCATCATGTGAATATGTATTTGCATTTACATTGATTATATCTTCTTTATTCATCCATCCATGAACAAGTTCGCAGGGACTGAGACTTAGAGAGGACTCATAACTTCCTAAAGTTCCAGGGAATGATGCTGTGAGAGGGGAAGCTTGCACTGTGGCTCACACTTGTTCTAGGAGACAGGAAGCTAGCACTGTAACTCACACTTGTTCTAGGACATGGGGAAGCTTGCACTGTAGCTCACACTTGTTCTAGAAAATGGGGAAGCTTGCACTGTAGCTCACACTTGTTCTAGAAAATAGGAAAGCTTGTACTGTAGCTCATACTTGTTCTAGGACACAGAGAAGCTTGCACTGTGGCTCACACTTGTTCTAGGACACGGGGAAGCTAGCACTGTAACTCACACTTGTTCTAGGACACGGGGAAGCTTGCACTGTAGCTTACACTTGGAACTCTTCAGCCTGTGGGCTTTATTATTCCACTGTAGGATGGCTGCTGAAAGCCACACAGGACTGGGGCAACAAGCCAGTTTATGGCGAAAACTTGGAAGCAAGACTGTGCCAATGCTGATGTGCTAAAGAGAGGAAACCGCTCACAGCTGTGGGTCACACTGCTCCTGAGACCTCCTCAATGTAAAATGGAGCTGCAAAAGATGCCCTGGGCTAGAGGACATTTCTGAACTCAGGGTCTCGGTCCTACTAGGAAGTGCTTTCCCACTGAACTGAAAGTAAGTTTGTAGACACAGAGCTTCGAGGAAGATGACTTACAGCAGTAAATGTAGGGTGTGGATGTCACCTGAGTTCACCCAGTGATGCATTTGTTCTTAATATGAATGAGTCACGGTTTTGGTTCTATCAGATTTGTATTATGAAAACCTCCTTCTCTCATGGCCCTGTGTAGAACCAGATGAATCAGTAGATGCTATAGTGGAGTAGGGAAGCAGGGTTAACTAGCAAATATGTCATTTCTTCTGAGTGTCTAAACTTGGGTTCAGTTACTCATCCTGAGCCAAGAGAATTGGGCAGGTTGTTTCATGCTTTTAAAAAGGATCACAAAAATCCACTTTTTAAATATTTGTTGTATCTACAGGTGAATGAATAGGAAAGGTTTAAATTAGATATTATTTACCAATACTACCCAAACATTGACAGATGGTTTTAACTGCCTGTGCTATTCCCACACTGCCTTAGTCCTGAAGCTGGAAGGTCATCTACTAAGGTCATTTAAATTAGTGTATCTTTAACTCCCCGGGAAGAAAAACCCAATAAAATAAGTTCCAAGTTGCTGATGGCCAATGCTTTATAACACACGATATAAAACTGGTTATGAGAAAAGTGACCACGTAGTTGGATGGCATAGCAACATCAATCTGCTCAGAGTGTTTACAGTTAAGCTTAGTACTTTGCTCATTGTAATAGCTACATGACACGCTCAGTCACAGTCTGGCAGTTTGACAGACCACGGCTGGGACCGTACTTATTAACATGAGGTACGGCGACACTGGATGTCTCTGTAACTGAAGTCCTAGATTCTCTTCTGGCCTCTTGGCTATGTCTTGCTTATTGTGTTAGTGGATTTTTCATCCAAACTCACCTCCCTTGCTCAGTGTGAATGCAATGGAGATGTGTTTTCTTCACAACCAATAGAGTGTCAAAAGATCTGAGATGGAAGCCATAGAGGTCCATGGAAGAAGGGAGCCACTCAGGCTGGTCTTCAAAGGAAGAACAACTTCAGAGACAAACCACGAGTCTCAGAGATTGCTTGAATGCTGGATTTGCCTTGGAGAAGTTATAGAAGCAACTACAGACGTCTATTTTTGAAGAACCGTCCTTTCTGGCACTGCTCTTGATGGCTTGGCAGAAAACGCTGCCCTAAAAAGGTTTAAAAAAAAGCAACTTGGAATGGAATTAATGGAACATTTAGACAAGAGCAAAAGACAGGGCATGAGACCCAAGAGATCAAATTTTCTTTTCCCCTAGATACTTACCCAGAAACAAAGGCCAGAGAAGCAAAGGGAAATAGGGACAGAGAGACTTAACTTTATTTTCTCACGTGCCCTATATGCAGAATTTATACATGTAGATATCAGAGTCTGAGATTTTTCAGTTTTCCAGAGAAGCTCAGGGAGGAAAATCTCCAAAAAGTGTCCTGCCACCTCTGAGACTTTAGAACTTGACATTTAAGAGCAAAAGCTACAACAATAGCAGGTGATTTTGGTTGATTCATGTTGGTGGTTAGGAGAAAGATTTGGGATATCTATGATGCAAGTC
Source organism: Neodon shergylaensis (assembly GCA_025134845.1). NCBI lineage: Eukaryota > Metazoa > Chordata > Mammalia > Rodentia > Cricetidae > Neodon > Neodon shergylaensis. The sequence goes on along the minus strand of JABTXL010002944.1, from coordinate 5,310,165 downwards.
CCCATCAAAGAACTCTAAGGGTTTAGAGGTTAAAGAGTTGCAAGTATGAGGATCCCCAGAACCCAGTGATCTGGGATGCGAGGAGCTGGGCGTTCTGCTGCCTTGGCCGAGGTCTCTCCCACAGGCTATGCTTCACCACAGGTCATGTGACCTCACATACTCCCAAATCTCTCTCCAGAATCCCTCTTTCTGCGGCATTTAGACTTACACTTTGGAATCTGAGTTCCCAAAGGGAGAGCTTCTGGAAGACGAGAGAGTCTTAAACTTCTGTTGGCTCTGAACTCGTGTCTCTTTGGCTCACCCTCGGTAGAGGAGCAACACACAAACATAAATTCTGAGGCTCTGCTCATTAGGGGCCAGTACCGCAATCTTTTCAACACCACTCTCTCCCCCCGAATTCCTTTCACTGGCCCTACCTTTGGAAGGCTCCAATATTTATCTAAGTAGTTAAATGTTTGACCAGGGTTCAAAGCTTTTCCGCACGAGACACTGGGAGCACTTCAGATACAAACTGTAGCACGATCTCTTTATTTGGGCCTGTTTGAAAGATTCTTACCAAAATTCCTGCTTCTGAAATGATGTATTTTAGCCCCAGAAACAAGTATAGTGTGGCTGAGTGTGAGACGGCAAGTGTGAGACGGCTGAGTGTGAGACGGCTGAGTGTGAGACGGCTGAGTGTGAGACGGCAAGTGTGAGA
>JABTXL010002944.1:5250579-5309458 GCA_025134845.1 Neodon shergylaensis | reverse complement strand
AGACGGCTGAGTGTGAGACGGCTGAGTGTGAGACGGCAAGTGTGAGATGACTGTGAGACGGCTGAGTGTGAGATGGCAAGTGTTTTCACCCTTTTTGTGGTAGAACTGTTCAGGAGGAATCAAATCCTCACATCCAGGGTCAGCAGAAGAAGAAAAGTGAAAAAGCTGTAACAAGATTATTTTAGAAGCTGTTTTCTAATTTTCACTTAAAAATCTTTGCCAGATTAATTACCAACATCTTGTCAGGCAAAGGCAGGCTCCATTCCTTGCCGTCTCCAGTAAGCCTGAGCAGGAAGTTGTCTTGCTTTCCCTCCTCTGTGTGAGGATAATGGCTTCCGCCCGCTTGCCTAGCAGGGTAGTTCTCCTCTGGGAGAAAGAAGCAAAGGTGCAGGCTTTCGTTTATCTTCCAACTGCTGCTTGCAGTAACACACACAAAGGGCGGAAACGGAGCTCCTCCAAACAGTAAGTGTATAAAATTACTTGTTCTGCCCAAGCACGTATTTTAAGTAAAGGCTGAACTAGAGTGCGCAAAACAAGCACTGGGAGGAAACTCACGTGATTGGAATGCAAATTCTTTGCAGAGTTTTTTGGCAAAACTTACCAGGGAGAGCCCTAGAGAGAGGCACCACTGCCAAGGTTCCAACCAAAGTTGGAATCTGCCTACAGTGAGTAAGAACATGGGGTCCCACCAGGCTAAGAATTCCACTCGGTATGGTCAGCAATTGATGATTCTGAGCTGAGAAGGCTTCGGTACTCACAGGTCACAGGTCACAGGTCACCAAGTCAGTGTCTCTGCTTCATAAGGAACCCTTAGACCAGAGTCCTGGAGCAGAGAAGCCCACACTAGAGAGGGAGTGGACGGAGGCAGCCTGAGCCTGGGTTCTGGGCACTGTTTTGAGGTACCTTGACTTCCATTTCCGTATCTATGAATAAAAAGCATGATGCTAGATTTATGTTTCTCGATGTCCAGTACCTAAGGGAGGTCCTCAGTTTTCAAAATGGCCAGTAACAACACTGCCTTTATTTAGAGTATGGCCACACAAGCCAAGGGATGTTCGTCTTCTTCGGTTGATCAGCAATGACCGGCATGCACATGCCAATCGTTTCACGCTAAAGAAAAGTCTGCACTTGAAGTTTACAGAGGTGCGCCATAACCTGGAAAGTGTTTGCTAAGAAATTCACTGGTGAAATTCTCTCAAAACACGTCATGGGAGAAGAGAGATACGTCCTACTTTTTTCTTTTAAATTAGACTTTGGTTTGCACACAGAAGAATTTATTGGATTGTGACTGTTCATGCAGTGGTGTCATTGTACTTCATTCTCCGTTTCCTCCCTTCCATTGCTGCCCAAACCCTCCTTTGTGTGCCCTGCTCCCTTGCTGGTCCCTTACTTTACCTGTTCCCTTACCCTCTCTTGTCCCTGACTCTAGCCCCCATTCAGACCTCTTCCTTGCCTTCATAATCTCCTTTCACACCCTCATGTGTATATATGTGTGCGTGTGCGTGTGTGTTTAACGGTAGACTCTGCACCTGAGAGAAAACACGACACCCATCCCTCTGACTCTGGATTGTTTTCAACATAACATCCAGGTTCATCTTGGTTTCCTGAGAATGCCATAACTCATCCACTTTCACAACTGAGTAAGATTCCACTGCGTAAATGGACACAGTGCTTTATCTCTCATCTGTTGCTGGACACCCAGACTGGCTCCATATCTCGGTCGGTTATTATGAATGGAGCAGCAATGAATGTGGATGTACGGATTCTTTGTGGTATGCGGCTTAGAACCTCTGGGATGAACATCGCAGGAATGCTGTACGAAGCTGATCCCAGGGCAACTGATCTCCATCGTGTCTGCATCAGCTGACGTTTCCGTGACTGGTGCTTTAGTTCTTCTCTTCCTCTGCATCCTCACCAATATTCATAGTTGCTTGATTCTGTGTGGGGGTGGGGATGGGGGTGTTCAGGTCAGAGTCAACTGTAGGTGCCGTTCCTCAGGAATCATCAATTGTTTTCTGAGACAGGGACTCTCAGTAATTTGGGGAACACTAACTCAGCAAGGTGTGCTGGCCAGAAAGTCCCAGGAACCAGTCTGCTTCCCCCAGCGGTGCTGGAATTACAAGTGCATGCCATCATGCCTGGCTTGCTTTACATGGGTTCTTGGAGGGTCAAACTCAAGTCCTCGAACTCTACGCGCAAACACTTCTCTGGGTAAGCCTTTCACTCAGTCCTAGTTTCTTGACTATAGCCATTCTGACTGAGTTGAGAGGGAATCAAAACTCATTATAATTTGCACTCCCTGACAGCTAAAGATGTTGAAAAGCTCGTCAACTATTTATTAGCCATTGCACTTCTCTTGAGAGCTGCCTTTTTAGCACATTTGGTCACTTGCTAACTTGCTAGCATTCCTCAGGTGTTTGGCTTTAGAGTTCCTTATAGATTCTAGCATCAGTCCCTAGCGAATGTGTGGCTGACAAGATTCTCTCTCACATGGTTCCTGTGCTGTGCAGAAGCTCTTTTTTGCTGATCTTGAAGTATCTTTCTCTTTGGGGGCATGGATTGCATTGCTAGGGATTGAACCTACAGCCTCGTGCATGTGAGGCCGTGTTCTACCACTGAGCTACATCTCCAGGCTCAGAGGTGCAGTCATTTTGTGCAAGCCCATTTGCCATCCTTGGGCCTTTCCCTCTGCTCTTAGGGTCTGTTCCGAAGTCCGTGCTGTGCTCCGTTCCCTCTCCTCTAGTGCTTTTACAATTTCAGCTTTTTTTTTCTTTTTCTTTTTTTTTTTGCAATTAAGGTCTGATCCATTTTGAATTGATTTTGTGCAGGGCGAGAGAAATGGGTTTGGTTTCACTCTTTTACATGTAGATGTCCAGCTTTCAGGGTGCCGTTTGTTGAAGAGGTTGTCTTTACCCAGTGTATGTGTTGACACTGTTGTCAAAGATTAGGTGGCTATAGCTGTGTGGGCTTGTCTCTGGGTCCCCTATACTTTTTCACTTGTCTTCTGCCTGTAGTATTTTCTTATTTTTTTGAGATATAGTCTCAACGTGTAGACCGGCGTGACCTTGAACTCAGTGACCTTCCCGAGTGCTGGGATTGTGGGTGTATGTCACCATGCTCAGCTGTCCTGAAGGACACTTTCCATCTTTAGGTTTGCTGTGTAGCTAACCCCGGGACAGCAGAATCTGCTCGTGGTGTTTTCATTGTTTAGTTTGCCCCCCAGAGGCTACAGGTGGGAGATGTCAGCCTTTGTTTTTCTGTTTTGTTTATATTCTTTTTATTGCTGCGTATGACCCATACACTGCTATCGGTCTGTGGAGGAGTCATTGATTTTTCTGTGAGGTGACGAGGGAAAGGGGAGAAGGGGGCAGCTTTCATAACCTGCTCCTTCAGTGAAACCAAACCAGTATCAAGTTGTGGTTTAAGAGTATATAGTCCACGGAAGACAAGTAATAACGAACAGGACCCAGGGTTCTGATCCCAGTTCATACCCCTAGGAGGCATCTGAAAAGCTGCCGCAGGGCAGAGGGTTAGGAAAAGGCAAAGGCAGAAAACGCAAAGCTTGATTTAACAGAGCGTCTGCTGTAAGTACGCTGTTGCCCAAAAGCTCGACTTCACCTGTCAACACAGCAAGTTGGATCTCCTTGCACATCTAGGATCTTGACCCTAGAGAAAAGCTTGAAAACAATAGCACACAAATTTAATTTCCACCTTAAGTTCCCAAGGACTCAGAAGGGCCTGAATCCTCTCTGAAGCATTAGATACCAGCCAAGTCCTAAGTTCACCTGTGTTGTTGGCATCCAACTATGCAGGTTTTGCCCCGTCTACTCCTCTAGGACTAACTCCGTAGTCCCTGTGTCCTCACGTCTGTGATCTTTGTAGGTTTTGCCCCACCCACTCCTCTAGAACTAACTCCGTAGTCCCTTGTGTCCTCAAGTCTGTGATCTTTGTCCCTCATCTGGGCATCGCTTCCTTTCGTCCTTTCAGAATCCTCTTAGAAACACCAACGAGAAATTCCATGTTCTGAGTCCAACTGACAGTGGTGGCAAGCAACTGTAAGTCTGGTTACTAGGCAGGCTGAGGCAGGAGAATTGCTTGAACCCACAAGTTCAAAATCATTTCGGGCAACATAGTGAGATTATTGTCACAAGAAAGAAAGAAAAGGAGAAAGGAAGGAAGGGAGGGAGGGAAAAGAAAGAAAGAAATAAATCCTGGGTTCATCTTATTATTTCCATTTAAAATAAAATCCTATCCAAAATGAAACCAATAAAGGTTCCCAAACCAAAACACAAATGAACAAAACTAAGAGGAACAAATTAATCAATTACCTCAATTTTTCCAGTATAATAAAGACTCGAGAGTGAGGAATTGAGATAAAGACTGGAGAGCTGACTGGTTAACCCTTTCTCCGCGTATTTCCCCATCTACCAGCCCAAGAAATACCCAGAAGCCTCTCTTCTCTCTTCCTGTCCCTCTCTAACAGACATCCTCAGTCCTTCAACAATTCTAAGCTAATCCTGGTTGTCAATCGCTATGTCCTTTGATTAAAATTGCCTTTATTGGCACGTGGAATGACTGTACGAACAATTCTCCTACAATTAGCACTCTCATTGGCAAGTGTTTTAATTTCTTGAAGCATCATCTCTCTGGGTTAAAACTGCAGGTTTGCAGGAGTGTGGCCATGTGTGCTGCCTATGTATTTAAAAGCATCTGCTCAGAATTAATTTAAACTCATAAACTGAAACTTGAAAACTGCCTTTCTCTCCCCCTGCAAAGTCTCGTTTTTATGACTTTTGCAGTGCCTAGGCTTGTAGAAGTGGACGCTTGCTTGTAATACATCCCCTTTAGAGAGACGGCCTTGTAACAGGCACTGTCTTTAGACACAAAGGCTTTATCTAATTATTTTTAAAGCTGCCATCACTTGGAAAACACTCACTACACTTCAACATCACAAGTTTTTTCTTTGTGTTTGTTTTCATTTGAGACAGGATTTCGTCTTCCATGCTGGTATGGAATTTTCTGTGTACCTGAAGATGACCTTGAACCACTGATCTCCTGCCCCACCTCCTGAGTGCTGGTATTATAGACATGTGCCACCACACCCCATTCCATGCAGTACTGGGGAAGAACCCAGGCAAACACCCTACCAGCTGAACTACATCTCCAGCCTGACAAGGCGTTTTGTTTTGTTGTGTGGTATATGTATGTGTGCTGTGTGTGTGTGCCAGTGTGTGTGTATGCTCTTTTGTGTGTGCATGTGGAAATCACAGGCTGATTTTGGGTGTCTTCTTTTATCACCCTTTATTTAATTTATTGAGACAGGGTCTCTCCCTGAATATGGAGCTCCCCATTTCCACTAGACTAACAAGCCCGTGAACCCTACATGGTTCTGCCTCCGCACCCCTCCCCGACCCCAGTGCAGGATGTTGGGGTTTTACACGGGAGCTGGGGACCTGAACTCAGGTCTTCATACTTTACTTCATCTTTTTAAACAATGGTTGGGTGGTAAGAGTTCTTTGTTCTGGCTATGGCTGCTTTGTGAGACAGGTGTTCCTGAAATACCTTTACCTTTCTTTGGGTAGAGGTGTCCTGTGAAAAGCAGAGGTTTTCAAATTTAATAAGGTTCCTTTGTTTTGTACTTTTGCTATATCTAAGAATATTTTCCTTATGTTTCCTTTCAGAGTTGTGGCTTACATCCTTCGAGTTGTGTGTGCCATGAGGGAGGAGTCCATCTTCTTGCACGTGGATATCCGTTTGGGCAAGTACCTTTCATTGACGGGATTCTTTTCTCACACAATGGTCTTGGTATCCTGTTGAAAACCAAGTGACCATGACTTAAAGGTTTATTTATGGACTCTCGATTGTATTAATTGATCTTTGTGTTTATCCTGTGGACAGTAACACAGTCTTGATCACTGTCACTTTGTTTTAAATCTGAAGTCAAGAAGAGAATCCTATACTTTGTTGTTTTTTGAATCATTATGACCATTCTGGGTCGCCTGCATTTTTGTAAGAGTTTTAGGATCTTTACATAAGTTTCTGAAAAAAGGCAAGAAAAACAGAAACAAAAAAAAATCAAAGAAAACTGGTATTTTGATAGGTATTGTATTCAAACTTAGCCTGCTGTGTGGAGTATTGCCACTTTGACACTTTATATACCAACCTAAGTATAGATAGTACTTTACAGATAGTCCCCCAAATCAATGATGTCTTGTTGTGATGCTTATTTTGGTTGTCACCTGGACACACCTGGGAAGAGAGCCTCAACTGAAGAACTGCCTGAAGCATGCTGGCCTGTGGGCATTTTTTTTCTTGCTAACTGATGTGGGTGGATCAGCACACTGTGGGCAGGACCATCCCCAGAAGATGCCTTGAATTGTGCTGTAGATGGATGTGAGCTTGCAAGCGAGCCAGTAGGAAGTGTCCCCCAGGACCTGTTCTTCAGTTCCTGTCTCTGGGTTCCTGGCTGACTTGTAAGATGGAGTAAACCTTTCCTCTCCAAGGTGCTTTTGGCTTTGGTGTCGTTCCTAACAACAGAAAGCAGACTTGGACTCCTGATTCCTTCCTCGCCCTCCCAATTTATTGACTGAATGAAAACAATACAAACTCATAACAAATTTTACATATATTTCATGTGCTAGTGGTTTGTAATAAGAATAAGATTTTTTTTTGATGTTGGGCATTGGCAGCCATTGTAAGTGAGCCCCAGATTGTAGTTACCCACACGCCCACAAAGGTGAAAACACAAAACTCTACAGTGCCCCATGTAGCTAATCTGAGCTGGTCAGTAGGTCTAGTGTTCTAGATTCATTTTTTGATATAATTTTATCACATTATGATGAGTTTATAGGATTTTTCTTCATTGTTAAGTTCAGGCAACCGGTACTAAGTTCTTCCGAAACGTCTTTGAACGATCTTCAGTCTTTACAGTTGGATTCTTAGTTAACTTCATGCCTAAGAATTTTATTCTTTTTGATGCCCTTATAGACTTCTTTCTTAATTTCATTTTGCTAGGGCTAGGGATAGAATTGATAGAATTGTGCATTTTTAATTTCCTTTTTGTCAAATATTACAAACATGTCAAAATACATTCCTATAATGTTGTTTTTATGGCCTTAGGGTCTTATAAACTTCAAACAAACAAATTAAATAGCTTCAAGGAACCATTGGATCGAATCTTCATAAACATCCCTGAGTATTTCAGGGCTATAAATCTCTTCAAAAGAAACTGCAGGGCAAATTATATATTGGAGTCATTTGCGAGGCCATGCAGAAATCCCTCTGTCAAATGGAAGGTTTCTTCACTTTTACCAAGAGTGTCTTGATTTCATGAATTCTCTTCAATTCTCAATTTTACATTTAATTCATTTTATCAACTTGATAAGTGAAAGGCGAGGCCTATTGGTTGGTGACTTGTTTGTGTCTTGATTCCCAGGAAGATCAAAACTCTAAGCCTTTTAAAGTTTCTTTTTATGTAAATTGCCTGCTTACTTTCCTAGCTTTTCTGTGTTCGTTTTGTAAAAGTTGTGTCATAAATGTATAGTGAGCTATCAGCCATGAGCACAGTCTCTCCTGCATCTGTTTTGTAAAAGTTGTGTCATAAAGGTATAGTGAGCTATCAGCCATGAGCACAGTCTCTCCTGCATCTGTTTTCCACTTTGTGTTGATTAAGGTGCTGTCTGACATTTGAGTTTTCAGTATGTCCTTATGGCTTCTCCTTTATATCAGGTTCATAAACTCCTTTCCCTCCTTCCATATTTTTAAAGAACAAACATATTAAATTGGTCTCAAAACTATCCCAGCATTTTATAAATATACCAGTGAACTCAATCCTTCATCTAAGTCCATCTGAGCTTTTATAGCAAAAAAACACAAAGTGGGGAGCTTTTGAACACAAAGTGGGGAGCTTTTGAACACAAAGTGGGGAGCTTTCGAACACAAAGTCACCCAAGACAGTGGAACCAGAGGACCTGAGGTGGGGGCTGCGTGCTGGCTTCTACACGTCTGTCCACTGTGCTCTCCTGCAGTGTACCGCAAGTGTTGGGGACAGCATACTCTGCTCTTACGTTTTATTTATTATTATTTTGTGATGGGGTTTGTTATGTAGCCCGATCCACAGCCTCAGCCTTCCATAGCTCTGGATTGCAATGTGGGCCACCCGTCCAGCTTGGGACTCTGATTCCATTAGCCAGCACCGCCTCGCGATGTATTTGCCTGAATATTTCCCGGATACAGAGCTCTACAATTGAAATAGTTGAGGCAAATCGTATGCATACTGGAGTTATTTACAATAGACGCACAGAATTCTTTCTTTAGTTAAAACCATCGCGGCTGGACGGCAGGGTTTCAGCCTAGGAATTTGTGGGGGAGGGGCAAGGATATTCAGGCCACAGCACCTCTCCTGTGCCAGTTTGTCCCCATCTCTGTATCCAGACGGAGCGGTGTTCTCACATCTTGCCTCTTTCCCGCTCTCCAGTCTTCAAAGCTGTAGTCCTGTTCATCTGGGACACTTAAAGTCCTTGAGCATGCTGGCTTTCCCAGCAATGGCACCTCCTTTAATAGCTTAGAGGCCTATTGTGGACACAGTGCTGGAAAGTGGCCAAGTTTCAACCGCGAGTGAGTAGTACCTGGACTTCTAAAGGATTTCCCCGAGGTACCGGTTCTAGCTCGGCTAACCACATCGTACACCACAGGATTGTGGTTTGGATGTGTACTTGCCACCACTGCTAATTCAGTGAGAGCCTTTAATCCCTGGCTCAGCACGTAGCTTGTAGCGGCGAAGCAGAAGAATGGACTCAGATCAGTGCTCGCCTGGGAACTGGAAACGTCTTTGACAAAAGTTCTACAGGCAGAGGTAGTTTCCTGCAATCCTCCCAGAAGCTGGAGACCATGAATATTTGGAAAGAAGACTGCTTTGATTTCTGACCTGGATGTTAGGACAGTCGGAGCACCCTTGCTGGGTGTCCTGACTTTGAGGAGTTGGGGAGAAAGTTTGCAGCCCACAGAGTCCACACTTTCTGGTTCCTGATCGCTCGGGTGCCTTAAGCAGCAGCAGGTTCCGCAATCCGGGAGCCGCGCCTACGCGGCAGGCTCAGCGCGTGGTCAGAGGGGCGCGGCCCTGGGCGCCTCCCACATCCCGGGGCTACGGAGGAGCGCAGAGAGTGGCAGCAACCTACTTTACGGTGCCACGCCATGTACAGGCAGGAGACCCAGTGCCACGGGATGGCGGTGGCTCCAGCCTGGGCACCGCGATCCTCACCGCCGCTGCTTGTGCTATTGCTATTGCTGCTGCTGGGGATGTCGCCCTGCAGCAGTATGGTGGCTCAGGACCCTCGGGCGGCCGCGCTCAGCCTGCACCCACCCTACTTCAATCTGGCCCAGGCGGCAAGGATCTGGGCCACCGCTACCTGCGGAGAGCGGGGTCCGGAGGTCGCAAGGCCTCGCCCGGAGCTTTATTGCAAATTGGTGGGCGGTCCAACCGCAAAGGGCAGTGGCCACACTATCCAGGTATGGTCCCCACGAGTAGCGGGAATTGGGTCAAAAGTTGTGACTAGCTCTTCTACATGGGCCAGTCACTGGGGCCAAAGGATGGATCTTCTTTTCCTCACATGAGCTAATGACCTCAAGTGATGGGGACCGGACTCTCCCAAGGCCAGACTGGCTGGGGACCCTGTGACCTGGGCGCCGAGCTCTTGGTATGAGCCAGGTGGAGCGCCACCCTGGTCGCATGCCATCCTAGGTGGGGAGGGCAAAGCGAGGGTGAGTGAAAGGTACGGTCAGGTTCCAGCTTGTAGAGGAAGCTCGAGGCTTCATAGCAAAATATCCATCAACCAGACGGCGCCGGGCCAGCACGGGACTGACCCTGGGCTTTAGAGGAGGCTGTCTGTCAGACTTCTAGATTTTGCAACCTTATACCTAGGAAACTTCGGTAGCATTTCCGGTTATATTGGTTAGCACTACTTCAGTGTCAGCAAAGATTCGCTTCATCTGATGCGCCAACCAGAGATCGGGACTGGTGGGGGCGGCAATGAGACCTTCAGGGGACAGAAACAGACAGGGCACTCTGGCAGGGAACACCTGGTGGAGATGAGGGTGCATGCGTTTGGTGCTTTACCAACACCCGGTATTGTGCTAGGCTCTCACACCAGGCTCTCTCTCATCTTGGACTGGGAGTTACAAAAAAGGAGGAGGCTAAGAAACAACATTTTACCCTAGGCTGGATGTGAACGCTGGAATCCAGTCCTAAGTTCAAATCCTTGCTCCTGGAAGGGCTGCTGAGAAGAGAGATATTGCCAGAAGAGGGAGTAATTTTGGAGCTTAGAGTGTCTGGGTTAGTGTGTTAGAAGAGTCTTGACTGGAATCACCATAAATGATAGGTAGTTGAACGTGCCATGTGGTAGATGCGAATTTATGTATAAATTGTATGCATGTGTGACCATCCTAACATACTGTACGTATCTCTCACTACATGGAAAGAAAAAATTGAAAAGATAAGCCAATGATAAAACACTTTTTAACCATATAGTGTAAATATGCTAGTAGGGAAATAGAAGATAATGATGATGAAGACACTATTAATTTTCTCCAACAGCCGCCAGTCACTTTTGCTTTAATTATTTGTTATTGTGGATAATTAGACATGTGCACAAATGTAATTGTGGAGTTCCTTCTGACACATTTAGTTTGGTACTTGTTGCTCAACGGCTCCACGTTGGTCTTATAGGTAGTAGATCTGAAAGATTTCTGAAGAGATAAAGGCTCATGCTGAGGATATAGCCCAGTGGTAGAGTGCTTGCCTAGCAAGTACGAGGCCCCAGGTTCTAGTCCAGTACTAAACACAAACAGAAAACCAAAACAGCACTCAGGCTGCAAGGCATAGAGGTACATACCTGTAATTCCAGCACTGGAGGGCCTGGGCAGGAGGACTGAGAAACTGAGGTTAATCTAGCCTACAAGACAAGTTCAAGAGCAGCCTGAGCTATATAGTGGAAATCTGTGTGGAAAAAAAATGATGAAATTTTTATGGTACAGGAACTAGTTTCAGGATGCATAAGCAGCTCACAGGCTACCTCAAGGGTATCTCCTCATATGCTCCTTCCTAGTCTACTTAGAACATAGACTAAGAAATGGCAAAGGCAAAATGGCAGGAGGCCGTGACACATGCTTGCCGAAGAATGCGCAGCAGTGGGGAGTGGGGCTGGGTCACTGTCCTCAACTACTCTTACGTTTGGAAGCACCGTATTAGAGTACTGCATTACAGGCCAAAGGAACATGTTTTCACGTAAAAAACAGAATGGTGAGAGACAGAGCAGCCCACCAAGTCGGTGCTGTGCAGCAGGCTTCTTGCTACTTGCACTCACTCAGAGTGCACCCGGATTTTTCTCCCAGTAGAAGCTTGGCTAGTCATTGCTCTCTCTTCTTGCTGTGGTCATCATTTTCTACAAAGGAAAAAACTGTTCAAAAAGCACTGACAGTTTTCTTTTGGAAAAAGTTAAAAATACGTTAGAAAAATTTGTTTCCACATTTAAAGAAATGAGCATATGAAACTTTTAAAGTTAATGAATTTCTGGCCTTGCCACAGAGAGGCCCACATTCCAAACATCTGCCATTCAGAATGCTTTCTCCTCCACAAGGCTTGTGTTTTATTAGAAAAATGTTTACTTTCCACACATTGTTGACTCCTATTTTAATAAAATAGAGGGTCTGCCTTTATTAGTCTGTAAACATAAAGTCACTGTCCCACAGGTTCCTGCTGGCAGTCAGTTGTCATCCCAGAGAGAATCAGCAAATTAGGAATGTTTGGGGAAAATCCATGTAACTCTTTCTTCAAAAAGTGTTTTATTGTTGCATATTAATTTTTTAAGACAATGGGCTTCAATGCCCTCACCCGCCAATGGTGTCCATATACTGCTCACTGGCCTTTCCCTTCCCTTCTCTCCCCTCCCCCGACTCCCTTTTCTAATAGTTCAACTATTTTCCTGACTTTTCTTATAACTTAGATTCTGCTCATGAGGAAGGATACAGGACATCTTCTTTCTCCTTCTGGCTCATTTTATTTATGACCCCAACCACAAAATTATTTTCATTGTTACTTCATAAATGTTATGAATCATAATGTAAATATCTGTGTTTTCTGATGGTTTTCGGCAATCCCTGTGAAAGGGTCGTTTATTCGAGGGGTCATCACCCACAGGTTAAAAACCCCTGGTTCTGCTGTGTAGATTCACCCCACTTCTTAGTCCACTCTGTTGATGGACACATAGGCTAGTCCATACCCTGGCTGTTGTAAGCAGTGTGAAAATCAACAGATATGCATCTATTTCTGTTGTAAGCTAGCTCTGACTCCTTTGGGTGTGCAGCTGTCAGGAAGGGGGGGGCTTTTATAACAAGGGTTCTTTGCGGGGGGGGGGGCTGAGCAGAGGGATGGTCCCTTTTTTCAGGAGACAGGAGCACGAAGAGGTTAGCTTCTTGCTATTCAGCTTCTCTGAGCCAGCAGTATTTCGTGTCAATCTTTGAATCCTGAGTTCTATAGAAGGATAGAGATCTAGATAAAGATTCCTTTAGCAGCCATGATTGAACCAGTGCTTGGGGGAATAGAACTCCTGACTGGCTCTGTGGCCAGTGCCCAGACCAGCTACTGGTATCTGCAGAGTTTCCATTGCCGGTTGAGACAGCAGTTGCTCAAGTTGCAGCCACTGCATTGAATGCCAAACAATACATCTTCTAGTTTCTTGTTCAGCTTCTTTCCTCAGTATGGCATAGTTTCTCTGTAAGGGTCTCTTGCCTCTTCGGTTGGGTTCATCCTTGGGACTGTTTTAGGCCTTTGTGAATGAGATTATTTTCCTGGTTACTTTCTCAGCAGAATCATTTTTGGTGTATATAAAAAGCTACTGAGTTTTGTATGTTGATTTTTAAAATACTGTTATTTTGCTAAAATTGTTTGTCAGGTCTAGAAGGTTTTGGTGGAATCTTTAGGTCCCTCTAAGTATAGCATCATATCTTAGCAAATAGGAATTATTTGACATCTTCCTCTTTCATCTGTATTTCTTATTTATTCATCAATTTCTTTGTCTTACTGTTGTAGCTAAATTTTAAGTACTGTGTTGAATAAAAGCAACAACAGTGGACATTCTTGTTTCAGATTTTAGAGAAAATGATTTGAGTTTTCCCCCTTCAGTGTGCTGTTGCCCACAAGTGAATGATATATAGCATTTATTATGTTGAGTCCCAGTGCTTCTGTATGTGGTTTCTCTTGGGCCTTTTATCATGAAAGGATGTTAATTTTTGTTGAACGATTTCATGCATCTGTTGAGATGGTCATGTGAGTTTGTTATTGATTCTGTTCCGAGCTGTATTTCCTTTCCCAGTTTACATTTGTTGAATCATCTTTGCATTCCTGGAATGCAACTAGAATTATCATGGTACATGATCTTTTCAGAGTTTGTTGAATTTAATCTGCAAATATTTTGCAGAATCTTTTTTTTTTTTTTTGCATTAATGTTTACCAAGAGCATTGGTCTGTGGTTTTCTTTTGCCAGTTGTTAGGTATCTGGGTAATAGCAACTTTATGGCTAACATCAGAAAAACTTCTTCCCTTTCTAGTTCATAGAGTAGAGTGAAGATCATTATGTTAGTTCTTCTGTAGATATTGTACAATCAGCAGTGAATATTCTTTTGGGGGGGTTGATATGGGATTTCTTTGCATTGCTCTGGCTGCCCTGGGACTCACTCTATAGGCCAGGCTGGCCTTGAACTCACAAAGATTCACCTGCCTCTGCCTCCTGAGTGCTAGGATTAAAAGTGTATGCCACTGCCACTTGGTATGCAGTCAATATTCTCGATCATTACCTTTTCTTTGTGAGAAACTTAATGATTCCATCTCATTACTTGTCTTTGATATATTTTAGTTTTTCAAAAAATTCTTCTTAGAGACCTGGGTTTGGGTCCCAGAATTCACATCTTGGCTCACAACCATTATGGTTATGTCTATTATGTCTAATAATGTTTGTTTTATGAATTGTATATATCAACATGTGGTGCCTATATTCTTATAATGATTATGTCTTTCTGATGTAGTGTTCCAATGACCAATGTGTGGTGCCTTTCTTTTCTTTCCTATTATTGTTTGACAGTGCCTTGTTGGATCTAAGTACAGCTACTGTTGTTTGCTTCTGCACACTGGCTGCTTGGAATATCATTTCCATCCTTTTACTCTGTGTGTGTCTTTGCTGCTGTGTTTCCTGCAGACAGCAGACAGTTGGACCTTGAATCAAATCAATGGCCCAGTCTGACCCTTAGTACCACATGGCATAAGGACTCAACTGACACTGGTTGACTTCTGACCTTCACCTGTGCATGTGCCCCTCTCCCTACATACACAAATAAGTTTAATAAAAAATAACTTGGAAAAGATTTGGATCTTGTTTGTTAATCCACTTACCAGTCTATGCCTTTTAGTTTGATAATTAAGGCCATTTATAATCAGAATGGAAATGTATGTACTAATTTCTGTCATTTTGTTGCTTTTATGTTATTTCATTTTTTCCTAATTCTCATTAGATTACAGTTCATAAGTGTGGGGAAGTCAAGGCAGGAATTTGAAGCAGCTAGTCACATCCCACAATCAAGCAGAGAAAGAGTGGATGCATGCGTGCTTACAACTCAGCTCACTTTCTTCATTCCTATACAGTCCAGGATGGACCCTAGGGGATGACGCTGCCCACTGTGGACTAGGTTTTCCTACCTCAGTTACCACAATCAGGATGCCATCCTCCAGACACACCCACAGGCCAACTTGATCTGGGCAATTCCTCACTGAGACTGCCTTCCAGATGATTCTAGATCTTGTCAATGTGACGCTTAAATCTAACCACCACAGGAACTAACATTTCCCAAAGTAGCAGTTTCAAGATGGCTCCCGTTACAGCATTCTGCTTTTACACCGGGAAACAGAGTGCTTCTCATGGGCCAGTGCTAAGCAGTTAAGCATTTCTAAATCAGCTATAGCCAGACTTTCCTTTCTGGTTCATTTCTGCCCTGGTTTTCCAGACTGCCTTTCCGTTGCTCTCTTTCCGTCACTGTATCGTCCACCCTGCCCCCAAAAGCAGCCAGGCCCTCTGGCCTGTGCACTGTTGTGCTCTTTCTCACCCTCTGTCTCAACAGCCAGTCTCCGTGTCTCTCAATGGCCCCCATTTAAACTCCAGCTTTTCGTCACTTGTTCTGCTGAGAAGCAGTTTTCTGACTGCTTCAGATCCATTGAGAAACTGGAAGGTGCTACCGGTTTCAAGCCTGCCATTTTGGCTCCTCCCCTTTAAAAGCCATTTTGAATGCTTCAACATGAGATGACCGGAAGGCTCTGAACATTAAAAGAATGTCATGTTATTTAAGGGAAGAGAATCCATATTTTATTTGACCATGTGTAATGGTCACATGCTAGGTTTGTGGCCTTCCTTCTCTCTCAGACACTCAAGACCATTAAAAGCAAGTGATTAGTTGATTGGAGACTAGGTGAAGGCCCGCATGATAATCTGTATATTAAATATTAACAAAACTGAGTTTTTCCATTTAAGTTAACTATCAGTTGTAGCTTGAATATTTAATTCGGGGTACACTGGAATGCTTGCCACAGCCAGTATTGGAGAGAGTTGTCCCAGGAATGGGTAGAGCAGGCGTGAAGTGAGAAAAGGTCTCTCAGAGATCTGTATCTGTGGTCCCCCCAGATTTGCCCACGGAGAGCAACCACATGCTCCCCAAGTTGCAGCTTTAGTGATTGGTTAGGTTGACCTTGTTGTCACCTTTTCAGCTGTCATGGGGTTTGTAAGACAGGCCACACACAGGGGCTGTCACTCTCAGACAGAGTGGGAGGTGGCTTCTCACGTTCGCTTAGTGGACTGTGTCTCTGGGTCAGGGCAATATGCATCTTTGGTTTGATGATATGCCAGGGTTGGTATTTTTCTCTGCAAAGAAGAATGAATCTAAGTTGCTTTCTGCTCCTTGAGTTGAGGAGCTCAAGAAAATAAACGAGTTGCTGGCAAGGAGCATGCGTGTTTGGGGAAGGAAGAAAAAGCTGAGCTCTGGAGGTCAGCCTACTGGGTGATTTCATCCAGCATGGGCAGGAGTTCGCTCGCGTTTGTCCTGAGGTGGTTGGGCACAGGCAGAGATGGACGGAGCAATTATGATGACCCTTGTTTGTATCTGAGGACGGACTCGACTCTGTTCGTGTACAGCTAGAGACTGGCAGGGGAGGGGTTAACTAAAGCAGTTCTGTTTCCTCAGACTTCCTAAAAATATATTTGTGAGACCAGCCAGGATTTAGAATTTCATGCCAAAAGGATCTACAAAAATTAAAGTTACAAGAATGAATAAAGGTCATTCTTAAAATAGAATCTGGTTCTATGGTAGAGGTTTAATTTTGGAAGTGCATCTATAACAACAATACTGATATTTTATTTTAATGGTAACTTGTGTCAACAGGCAGGGTGATTTATAAGTGTGAGTTTTGTTTGCATGTGAACATTATTCACTGTGGTATTTATGGCCCTAAAAATCCTTGAAGGAAGGTTTTGTATTCTTGCTATTACTCAGATTTTTGGGTTTTTGTTTTGAGAGATTTCTGTTATCCCAGGGTCCTGTCCCTGTTCTCAGCTTTATCGCGAAGCCTGCAACACAGAAAGAGCTTAGAAAACATTGGCTGCTGGGAGGGTGGATGGGCGGGAGTCAAAGGCTGTCGAGCAGTTAACCTGACAGGTAGAGGTGAAGGATGAGCGAAGAGTATGTCATACCTCATGCATGGTTTTGAGTGTTCCCTTATCTGTATCTTATCTGGAGATACTATGTATGAGGACACCTGACAAAAGCAATGATAACACGGAAATGGAAGACTTGTTGGAAATAGAGCATCGAGGTCAGGAGCTGAGACATGAGACGACTCCGCAGGTGCACTTGATGCTCTTCCGGAGGTTCTGGGTTCAGTCTCCAGCACCCACGTTAGGTGGTTTACCAGTGTTTGTAACTCCAGCTCCAGGTGAATGATGCCACTGGCTGCTGTGGGCACCTGTGCTCTTATGCATATAACCACATTCAGGCATACACTCTAGACATAAATAAAAATAGTGAAAAGAAAATCCTTATACATAGAAAAAGAAAACATAACCTAAGAATTTGGACTAGCTTGATATAAACACCATAATTATCAAGGATGAAATGTGCATATTTGTCAACAGAGATATTGAATCTGTAGAGTGACAAGGTCGCCCACCCTTCATCCATCCCTGAACTCCACTGTGATTTATAGAAAGAGCTTGTGTTTGACTTGGATGATACCAACACACACATACCCACGTGCACAAGCGTGATGACACCAATGCACACATGGACAAGCGTGATGACACCAATGAACACATACCCACTTGGACAAGTATGATGACACCAACACACACATACCCACGTGGACAAGCGTGATGACACCAATGCACACATACACACATGGGCAAAGTATGAGAATGTTTGCTATATTTCATACACACATGGACTAAATGAGAATGTTTGCTATTTCTTATAAACCATAGCTGAGTTTCAGCTGTGTGTTTGTGTAACTTGGGACCAATGAGCAGAAACAGGAAATTGAGTCACTCTGGGGCTCTGTTTATAGACCTGTTGTGAAAGAGAATTGTTGGTTAACAGGATTTTCCTTTAATTCATGTAAAATCCTTGAGTGACGGCTGGGAAATTTAAGGAAGTTCCTATGCCCATTGACATATTTGTAACAATTACTAATGATGAAAGTTATTTTAAAAATTCAGACTATGTCCTATACATTTAAGGGTGACTAATATCTTTATTTAATTAATTTATTTTATATTTATGAGTGTTTTGCCTGGCAGCCACAGAAGCCACAAGAGGGCATCAAATTCCCTGGATGTCGAGTTACAGATGATTGTGAGACACTATAGGGTCTAGGAATTGAACCCCCGTCCTCTGGAAGAGCAGCCAGCTCTTAGCGGGAGAGCCATCTCTTAAACTCCTCTTTATTTAAAAAGAATGTTCCTCACATTTGTCCGTGCCTGTGGACCTCAACCTAGGTTCAGCGGTGAAAGCCATGTATAGAGCGCCCACGGAGAGGACACACAGACTGCTTTGTTTCTGGCCACTCACCAGTGAAGAGGTACATTCCACACGCCAGAGAAGCAGCTGCCTCCATCAGCTTGTTCTCCCACAAATCCTGCGGAGCCATGCACCTCTGGGGCTGCTGAAGCTACAACTATCTGGTCCCTGAGTGAGCAGACTGTCTTTGTGTTCTGAGTTACTGTTGCCACTGAGAGTCAGGATCAGTCAGTCTGAGAGAAAGAAACCTACAGCCACAGAAAGAGAGGTTCTTTTGAAAAGGTGCTGTTCATTTCAGGCCTCGTATGGTGGTATCTCAGGGTGTGAGCTCTCCTGGTGTGTCTCTTTACTCCACAGATGGAAACCACATGATTTCTTTATATCTCTTTCTGGGTTTTGAAACATGAGTCTTTCCTTCTTGTTTTAGTGAAGTATAATTTAAGTTCTATAAAATATATCTATTACAGTTCTTTAGGTGGAATCATATAAATAACTTATCCTCAATTTCCAGTCATGTCTAGGTTGCTGTCCGGTTATGAGCAGATGCGAGTCCTTATA
Source organism: Neodon shergylaensis (assembly GCA_025134845.1). NCBI lineage: Eukaryota > Metazoa > Chordata > Mammalia > Rodentia > Cricetidae > Neodon > Neodon shergylaensis. The sequence continues at coordinate 5,290,798 of JABTXL010002944.1, read as the reverse complement.
AAGCTGACTTTAGCGCTGCTGTCAGCTTGTTATTTTGGTGGGGGTGGAGAGCAGATCCTGGGGGCTCCCCGTTTCACCAATTCTGATGATTCCCCACACTTTTTAGCCTTCATTAGTTTCTAGTGGCGCAGCTTCAGGGAGGGCAATTTTGATTTTTCTCGGCTCAGCCCTGGACTTGGTTCTTCAGGGAGTCTGGTTTTATTGAGTACGACATTTGGAAACCAAGGTCTAGTGTTCATCCCTTGTCATGGCTGGTGTGCCATTGCTTCCAGAGGCCAGTGCTTGGGAATTCATGTGTTAGCTGGCTCTCCTCTATATTTAGACTCTTCGGTGTTATTCCTTGGTGTATATTTGTACGCAGGTTTTTTATTCTTTCCAATCCTTACAACTTTAATTAATTAATTCACCCATCCATTCACAAACAATTATTAAACGCTTATTATTCTACATTCTGAGGCTGCAAAGAGCACCCGGATACAAAGTTGCATAGCTGATTGTACTTGTAAGGTCCAATTTCCTTAAAACTGCAGGGAAACTCCTTTGGCAGAGTGTGATGTCATCTTGTGTCTCTGAAAAAGCTGTTCTTATGAGTGAAGCTTCTGACTGTGGTAATTTAGACTTGAGTCCTATTCGAAGGCCACCAGCTCCCTGACGCTGGAAAGTGGTGTCACTTCATTTTCCCTACATATAAGATAACATTAGTAATAGTAGCTGTAATAGTAGCTTGTGTATGTGTGTGCGCGTGTGTGTACATGTGTGTCTGTGTGCATGTGTGTGCGTGTGTGCGTGCACATGTGTGAGTGCGTGTGTGTGTGTGTGCGTGCATGTTTGTGGCACAGACATACTTGTATGTACTGTTGTCTGAGGAGGTCAGATGTGACCTCTGTTGTATTCCTCTGTCACTGTCCTTTTTATCCCTAGAGGCAGCCAGGCAGGCAGCCAGCAGGTGTCAGTGACCCCACTGTCTCCTCTCCCCTCAGCATGTCTGCCCATGCTGGCTTTGAATGAGGGTTCTGGGGATTTGAACTCAGGTCCTCATCCTTAAGTAGCAAGTGCTCTGAGCTGATAAGCCATCTTCCCAGCTGTAGTTTGACTTTTTAAATAATGTACATAGATACTGAGGCTTCTCATGAAGTGAGGAGGCCACTCTTCGATAAGCTGCTAAAAGGATAGGCTTACAGAAGGATCTGCCACAGCTGCCATGTAAACTTTATAAAAACTCTTTTACTTCTTTAATTCAAATTTTTATTACATTGTCTGTGTGTATGTGTGTGTGTGCATGCATGGAAATAATAGGAACAATGTGGGAACCTCTTCTTCCACCTTGTGTGCCCTGAGGATCAAACTTTAAACTCAGATTTGATGACAAAGTTCCTTTACTCACGGAGCCATTCGGCTCACCCACAAAACTTCTGAAGCCTTCTAGAATGTAACTGTGTAAATTGCTTTGGAACATGTTAGTGACTAGTATAGACACTAATTGCATCCTAAATCTAAAGGATGTATTTTGCATAAGATAACATGGCATTTGGGTGACAATAATGTATTTTTCCAGCTCACCAGTTGTTTCTGGTTGTCATTTAGGTATTCCTGTGTCCATCTGAGGAAAGAACTTATTAATGGTCCCTATGTAGTTTAACCCAGGGGTCTAAATGGAAGGGCCTACCTAGGGCTGTTTACGTGTGTGCGAACTCCTGGCTGAAGGCTAAGGAGGGCTGAGAGTCATCAGCAGGGCTGCGTCTGTCCTGGGCCTTTGCCTGGGCGCTGGTTAGATCTCTTATGCCAGCAGGGTGGAAATGCCCTGGGGAAGCCAGCTCATTGAGTCCCACATGTCCTCCCAGTTTTCAGTCTTGTAAGCATTATAATCTCTCAGGGGTTTCACGACTTGTTGTAATAAGAGCGGTGGGGCTGCGTCCCCAGCACCCCAGCCGCCTGCTCGGCTAGCTTATGCCCCGAAATAACAACACACAAATTGTATTCCTTTTAACACTGCTTGGCCCATTTCTATCTAGCCTCTTCTAGGCTAATTCTCTCATATCAATTTAGCCCATTTCTAATCATCTGTGTAGCACCGCTAGGTGCGCTTACCGGGAAGATTCTAGCCTATGTCCATCTTGGGTCGGAGCTTCATCGCGTGTCTCCGAGAGGAGCTATGGAGTCTGTCTGAGGAGTCTTACCTCACTTCCTCTTCCCAGCATTCTGTTCTGTTTACTCCTCCCACCTATGTTTTATCCTATGAGGGCCAGTTTCTTTATTGCTTAACCAATGAAATCAACAGATTGATATGACACTCTCACATCAACCACTGTCAGAAAACACGTGTGGGATTAATGAATGGATGTCAGAAGTACAGCTTTTGGTGAAACGTCCTCACCGTGGGTCGTGGGAGAGAAGCTGGTTCCCAATACACTGTGCACACTGTATAGAATGGCACCAGATAAAGGGCAGAATGGGGGGAAGGGGAAGTCAGAAGATAACCAGGGGCTCCTAGTTAGTGCAAGATAATAATTACCACATACATGTGTGTTCTTAGTGATGTTAGGCATTGTCTGAACGAAACTTGCATACGTTGACTTCTTGCCTTGAAAAAGAATTTGTGTGTATGTATGTGTGTGTGTATGTGTTGAGTGTATGCCACTGTGCACATGTGTACAGTGTCCAACTGTGCATGCAAGCCTGCCACACACACACAATGTAATAATGTAGAAGAACAAAGTTTGCCTCTCCACCTTTACATGGGTCCTGGGGATTGGGTTTAGGCTGCCAGCCTCGCACTGCAAGCACCTTTATCTACTGAGCCACCCCACTTGTCTCTCTGACCTCTTAATCATCACAGTGATTTAGGAATTCATGAAGGAGTTGCTTGGACACGCTCATCTTACCAAAAAGCGTTTCTGAAACACAGAGAAGCGAAGTGACATGTCTAAGACGCAAGGGTTTAGCAAAGCCAAGATTCAGACCCTGGTCCTAAGGGTGAAGAGTCCGCTTTACTCATCACTGTGCAGGTCACCATGCTGTCCTCAGCCCCCCAGTTGAGTGCACATCACCTTGCTATCACCGTGCAGGTCACCACGCTGTCCTCAGCTCTCCAGAGTGCACATCACCTTGGAGCTATTTCTGTTCAAATCTCCTTCTGAACTCACCAGTTTCGCGAGGGTGCAACTGCTTCTTCCTGCTTATGATGGTCTCTCTTGTGGCAGCTTGTCTTAGGCGCAATGTTCAAAGGGTAATACCAGCCTAGAATTTTCCTGCCAGAACAGCCAACACCCAGGTGGGAGCATTAGAAAAGAAAGTACTGAGTGTCATCAAGCTGTGTTTTAAAAGGCCGGTGTTGTGTGGTGTGTTTTCCCCTGGAGAGATGGGACTGACACATCTGCTCACTCCAGTTAGGGTGCTGATGGCAGACCAAAGTCACGATTCCACCCAAGTCTAGCCCCCATAGGTCACCAATGACAGACCAAAGTAACAATTCCACTCAAGTCCAGCCCCCTTAGGTCACCAACGACAGACCAAAGTAACAATTCCACCCAAGTCCAGCCCCCATAGGTCACCAACGACAGACCAAAGTAACGATTCCACCCAAGTCCAACCCTCATAGGTCACCAACAACAGACCAAAGTAATGATTCCATCCAAATCCAGCCCCCGATAGGTCACCAATGCTAGACCAAAGTAATGATTCCCCCCAAGTCTAGCTGGCGGGGGTTGATGAGTTTACCGGGTCTGCATATAGAGCCACAGAGCACAGGTGATGACCCCCAGACAGACACCCTAGCAGAGATGATGGCTCCCCATAGCTGTACACATGAATTTCTCCCATCATTAGCCTCCTGGATCTACACTCTCACACCGCCCCAAGACCACACACAGAAAGGTGGCAGGAATGTGATGCGAGGTTCTAATGTCCCACCTCCCTACACGCCTCTTCCATGAGAGCAACACCAGACCTGACCTGAATTCTCACAACTGCTCTTGAAGACAGTAAAGTCTCAGATGTGGCCTTGTTGTGACCAATCCGTCAGCTAAGATGGATGTCTGGGACTGGGCTTCTGGAAGTTGGAGGGGATGCAGAAGGAAGTTTTCATGACAGGTTTCAGAGGGAGCACTGCCCTGTAGACATCTTGGGTTTGGGCTTCTTGCCTCCAGAGTGAGAACACCCACTGCTGTTCTAGGTGAGCCTACAAGTGCTTTCTAGACAGCGATTGCAGCTTCAAATCAGTTACCTACAGTGCCTTTTGGTCGGGATGTGGGGAATCTGTCTTTAGGGGAGGGCAGAAGATCGGGTGCTGTATGAGGCCCTGGAGGTGGAACGAAGGTCACCCTTTTCTTTTCTTTTTATTTTATTTTTTATTTATTTAATTTTTTTTGAGATGTTTGAACTAGACCATTGCAGGTGTGCTCCTTAAAGAGAATGAGGTGAGACCGTGGCTAAGCAGAGAGCAGGGATCATTGATTTAAGAGTCTTCTTTATATATGAGGTGCTCACCAAATTGCAGAGTAAGGGTTCAGGCCCATCAGGACCAGCTCACATAAACACCTGTGTGCCAACCTGGCCAATCTGTTTGGAGACTTTCTTAAGGGCTCCAATGGCCTTGGAGGCTGGGAGTCTAAGATCAACTGTTGTCCCGGTGAGTTCTTCTTGGATCTCCCTCCTTGGCTGTAGGTGGCTGCTTTCTCCCTGGGCCTTTACACAGTGTTCTTTCTGGACAAGCATGGGTTTTAATCTCACCTCACCATGTGACCTTAGGGACTCCCACATGGCCTTGGGGATGCCCACATGGCCTTCAGGACACCCACACAACCTTGGAGATGCCCACACAGCCTTGGGGATGCCTACACGGCCTTGGGGATGCCCACACAGCCTTAGTGGTGCCCACATGGCCTCATTGTACCTTAATTATTGCCTTGAAGCCTCTTTCTCCCAATATAGTCATATTCTGAGCTACTAAAGATTAGGTCTTTTTTTTTTTTTTGGTTTTTCGAGACAGGGTTTCTCTGTGGCTTTGGAGCCTGTCCTGGAACTAGCTCTGTAGACCAGGCTGGTCTCGAACTCACAGAGATCCTCCTGCCTCTGCCTCCCGAGTGCTGGGATTAAAGGCGTGCGCCACCACCGCCCGGCAAGATTAGGTCTTTAACACATGAATTTTGGTACCCAATTTAGTTCCCTCATGTTTTAGGTGAGTCCTCCCCTTTTTTCACCAAATTGACTTATTAGCTTTCTGTTCTTCCTTCCTTCCTGGGCCATAAGAAGGCCCATAAAAAGCCTTTGGGGGCATCTTTGACAGTGGGACAACTCCTCCTGCCTCCTGACCTTTGTATGGTGATATTCCATGGCGGGATGGAACAGTACTTCTGTTGTTCTTGGCCTTTTGCCCACATAGTTACAGAAAATGAGAGGTCATAATGGATGCCTTCCTTACTCCAGCCGACCAGTTTAACACCTGCAGGTGGGAAGGGGCTGGTGAAGTGTCTTTTGAGATGATCTTTGATTCCTACCACTTATAAAGATGTGTACTACTTGGAGATAGTGCTTATAGATGCTGTGCTTGGCTGTAATGTTCATTTGCTTCCATATTTAATAACTATTACTGACATCTTCTGTGAGCCTGTGGGATGACATTAAGGGCAGGTAAGGGACTTCAGAACAAAGCAGGGAAGGCCCCTGAGCTGGCACACTATGGGACAGTGAGCAGAGAGAAAATGGAATGACCGCAGGCATCGCTGAGCTGGGGAGAGGACATAGGCGTTCACGATAAAGACCAAGGCATGAAGGGGAATCCAAGTGTGAAGATGGCAAATTAGTTACAGGTAGAGGAACAACCGAGGCCCTTGTGGTGGGAACATGTTCTACATTTTCTAGGGGCTCAGGAAACCTCACAGCCCCCAAATGGGGTGCATTTTTACATTATCCTGAGTGAGATTTGTGAACCTCCCCAGGATTCCCAGCCATCTCACCTCTGTGTGTGATTGGTACTCTGCTGTTTCTGGTCTCTGACAGAATTAAGTGATAAAACTAAAGCAGAATGAATTCAAGTACTAGGAGATTTGAGACAATGGGAACATAAATCAGAAAAGCATCTAATTATAAGATTAAAGTAGTAACTGGAAATTGAGGGGGAGGAGTCTGGCTTGAGGGAGTTAGACGGGCCAGGGTCTGTCTCCCCTGAGGACTGTGGCTCTCAGCAAAACGATGGCTGATGTTCAAACAAGTAGTCTACTAGGCAGACCGGTGAGGTTAGTCCAGACCCCCAACTGAATTCTAACAAGGAGTGACCCAGGGTTCGGGCAGCAGGTGCACAGGCCTAGGAAACCCTTTCTGGAAGGAAAAGAACCACACAGAAGAAGGAGACTGTAACCAGGAGGTGACTATGGTTATCTTTCTTTTCTTTCTGGTTTGGTCTTAAGAAGCAAGGGTTGTCAGTACTTGAGAGGTCTTGGGGACCACGGAGATCTGGGGTGAGTGTGAGAGGCAGTTCCTGGCCAGAGCAGCCAGCGGAGAAGGGGTGGGGAAGAGTTGGCTCTGCGGAGGCCCAGGAGGTAGAATGGGTAGGTTTGTATGGTGGCAGAGAAAGGTGACCTTAGTGACACAGCACATCGGTAATGTCCAGTCCATCTCCTAATGGAGACTGTCACTCAACCATAAATTAACTTGTAGTCAAATAGAGCATATAACCTTAGCATATTAATCACATCAATGAATACTGAGTGCCTGCCTTGTGCCAGGTACCTAGTTGTAGGTTTATGCATCTAAGATCTCTGATCTCAGGGCGTTGACAATCCAAGAATTATCATAAGCTTTAAAAATCTAAATGGTTAGGATTGTATAGAATATAAATAGGTAAGAGACTGTCACATACCTACTCCTTGTTGGGGGAAATCTCCCTGAAAAGAGTTTGAAGTCGGCTTCAGTGTGTTCCTTGGAGAAAGAGTAGAGTTCATGAGGCCCTCAGGCAGCAATAGCCGGTAGAGAACTCGCATCAGTGCTGGAGAGAGTGGTAAGGGAGGTAGAGAGATGGATCTGGGTGCGTGGAACACAGATGGCTTCACACAGGAGAGAAGGCAGGCACACTGGGCTCTGCACACTCACAGGGAGGTTGTGGATTAGGACCAAAGCAAGTCAATGGCTTCACGAATGGATAAGGAGGCAGAAAGACCACTGAAGAGCAGGAGGATGTGTGCAGCAATAACTCCAAGGAGACCAAGAGGGAAGATGGGCAAAAGTGCCTGGGTGTAGGAGCAACCACTGCTCACACGCGGGAAATCTCAACACATCTTTGTGTAGCTGGCTGAGTCAGAATGTCAGGGAGGTGGGGTTGTTATCACAGAACATCCTCCAGCCAAGGGCAGACTACAAGGTACCAACCCCAGATGCCTTTATCTGGTCTCCTTCTCTTTCCTCTCCTCAAGTGCCCAGGTTGAGTCATGCCTTCCTGGGTTTCTCTCTTGGCTCCCCCCTTGGACAGACTATTCCTTCTTTTTGTGCCCCCGACTCCCCAGTGATTATCTCTACCTCCAGGATTTATCTAGAAAACAAAACACACACATGCAAAGTGCAGGGTGTCAAACCTGGCTTGTGGGTGCTTCCTTTTGCTTTCATTGTTGCCAGTGCAGCAGCTCTGTGACCATGGACACCAGGTGTCTCTGTGGTACACCTGTGTTACCTCTGTACTTTACAGTCATAAGCAGAAAAATCATTGTGTGTATGTGTGTGTGTGGGGGGGAGGTGCCATTGAAGAACTCTGGTCCTGGCTCTGCAAGCCAGGGCGGGATCCCTGAGTCTGCATGCTCACTCAGCTGGTTCCCATGGGATGTGCTCATAGACCAGAGCAGAGCACTTCATGCAGAACAACACACCGAACCCTCACAAGTGCACCACAAAACTTGCACACTTAAGCAAAACGAAATCAAAGCTTTGAGGGGCTAAGCAATGCCACTCATGTCTCACAGCTGTGATTGCAAGGTGAGGACTTGAACCTCTACCTGCTGTGGTTTGGGTCTAAAATCCCTCCTGCAGGCTAGTGGCTTGGCTGTCAGCTGATGGCTTCTGGGGAATGGGTGGATCATGATGGACCTCTGGGAAGTGACAGATGCTCCTGAGAGGGAACTCAGCTGAAGGAAAGGTCCCTGGGGCTGTGCTTTTAGAGACTGAGTAGACTAGTTGCTGTTACCAATGTCTGACCAAACAAACAAAACTGGAAGGAAAGAAGAAGGGAAGGAAAGAAGGGTTAATTTTGGCTTTACAGTATGAAGACGCATCATTTTGGTGGGGAAAGCACAGTGGCAGAAGCGTGAGGTGATGTCACATTGCATCAATAGTCAGGAAACAGAGAGAGACAGATGCTGGTGCTTAGCTGGCCTTCTCCTTTCTGCTCACTCTAAGACTCCAGCTCATGGACTGGTGCAATCCAAGCTTAGAGTATATGATCATGTATACTGTTATGTGACTCCAGCTCATGAAACGGTGGTGTGGAAGAATTGTCTGTATTCTGTCAGTCATGTTATAAATAAACACTGATTGGCCAGGTAGGAAATATAGGCGGGAAAAGCAGACAGGAAGTAGAAATGATGTAATGAGAACAGGAGAATTCTGGGAAGGAGGAAGTTGATTTTTTCCACTCCTGCCCAGACCACAGAAGCAGCAGGATGTGATCTGCCCCCCTGAACAAAGGTACTGAGCCACATGGCCAACATAGATCAGAAAAATGGGTTAATCAAGAAGTGAAAGTTAGCCAGTGAGAGGCTAGAGCTAATGGGCCAATCAGCTTTATAACTTATAGAGATCTTTGTGTGATTTTTTTGGGACTAAACAGTTGTGGGGTACTGGGCAGGACAGAAACACAAGCAGGCCTGGCCTCTCATGTTACAGAACGGTGCAATCCACGTGTAGAGTGTATGATCATGTATACTGTTACGTGACTCCAGCTCATGGAATGGTTCTATCCACGTGTAGAGTGTATGATCACGTATAATGTTATGTGACTCCTGCTCATGGAATGGTGCTATCCACACTTAGAGTGTGTATGCTGTTATATGATACTTTTTCTGAGGAGATGAGACACAAATGTCTATTCATCTCAGATAGGAACTGATGATAGACCAAAGCAGTCATATCACCAAAGTTCACTTTGATGAGACACTAAGTTTGCTGGAGTTACTTACGGGAGTATGGGTGAAGGGTTACATGATCAGGGACTACTCAAGAGCAGCTGTATCACCGAGGCCCTCCCTGGCATGGGTAACCCTTCACGGGAGCTACAAATACCATCCCAGAAACACCCAGAGGTTTGTATCCTAGGTGATTCTAGATCCTGTCAAGTCAAAAGTCCATCTTCACCACAGGGATTCGTCTTGTCCCCAGCCATTTCTCTTCCCCTGCCTCTTTCTTGGCTTCCTGGTCGCCATGAGGTGAGCAGCTTAGCTTTCCATCCTGCCTTGTCTCAGGACCGAAGAGATGGGACAGGGTGACCATGGACTGAAACCCCAAAATGATGAGCCACAACTTTGCTTCCTGTAGAGGATTTTCTCAAGTGTTTTCCCATAACCACAGGAAAGCTCACAGACACATCTGTTCTACTCCAGAACATACACCTCTAAACCCGAGCTGGAAATAAAGATCCACGCTCTGCCTGCCTGGACTTTGGACAAGATGCACACAGTTTTTGAGTTACCATTTGCATATAGTTGTTAATGTTTCTTAAAGTTTTCCTTAAGTACTTACAACGAATCTTGAGTCCCTTGTTTTCTCTTTCATTCAAGTCTTAGACCCAGAAGCCTGTCCAGGAGGGAGGTTTCCTCCCGTCCTTGGAGCTGTGACGCGTGCAGGAGCCACAGAGCCGTGGACTCTGTGTGTTGTGAACTCTCCGCTCAGTCCGACTGTGCCAACTTTCAGGAAAATGTAAAAGTGCTTGCTTTAACGATTGTAACCACAGCTGTGTTGTGTGGTGCCTCTCAAAGGGAACAGGATCTTTGCAAAGAGGCAGCCTCAGGTTTGGGATTGGCTCCCTGCAGCAAATTCTCCCCTTTAGGGCTGGCTTAGGTTTGAGCACTGCAATAGCATGGCCTCTAGAGTCTGAGAGAGCGATGGATAGGAGTGGAGCCCCTGGCAATGCACGTACAATTGCACGTGATGGGCTGTTGATGGACGAACGTGGTTAGATGTTCCTCTTGCCAGGATTTCTTTCTGTGCCTGATGTGAGGAAAAATGTGCAAACTGCTGCCAGGCAGGACTCCTTTCTGAGCCAGGCCTCTGTGCACTTCGGGAGGTAGCAGGTAGTTGGAGAACAGCAGAACCACCATTCCAGCTCAGCCTCACATTCCATCCCATGGGGGACAAGGACCTTTGATGTAACTTGCAGGGCGGCTCAGCCAGGGAAGAACACTACAGTCTTGGGCTATGTGTAGCATCTTCAGACCTCTGTGCAGTCTTGGTTTCAGCATGTCTTAGCCTTAGCCTCGGGCTAACTTTCTGACTTCATTTCTCCACTAACAGGTTTTATGTGCTTTGCTATAAACCTCAGAGTATTGTAGATACTAAGTCAGATACATCGTGACTTGGTGCCCCAGCCTCTCACATGCCCACACCATCTCTATTCTAGCACTGTCTAGGAATATGTGACGGTCAAATATGCTCTGGTCTCCTAGCAACTTTCTTCAAGGGCAGACTCAACCATTAGTATTATTTCTCTGATTTCAGCCCAGTTCTGATGCTCTAGGATTTGAGCAATTTGGATAAATCAAGCAGAGGAATCAGTGTCCAAACAGAAAAGCAAAAGTTCTGTCAGGGCGTGCTGTTGGAATCAGTGCCTGTGTAATTAGAACCATACGGTGTTTGTACTATGGATTCAGTGCAGGAGGCTATTTAGCCTAAGACAGTCATCAAGGGTGTTGGAAGCTAGCAGACTCGGCTTCCATCCGTATGAAGAAGATGCCATTGCTGAGCCACTGGACGAATGCCGGCTTAGCTCCTGTGGACAGCCCATGTTAGAGCATCACACAGGCTATTTAAAGAGTCCCCTGTCCTTTCTATTGTTTTAAACGTATTGTGTTTTATTTATGCGTGTGTGTGCGCATGTGTGAGTGTATGTGCATATCGATGTGTAGACGCTAGAAGGCATGTTGGATCTCTTGGAGCTGAAGTTATAGGTATTTGTGAGCTGCCTGATGTGGGTACTAGCATCTGAAGTCTGTCTTCATGATCAAGAAGCAAGTATTCTTAATTGCTGAACCATTTCTCCAGCCCTTATTTCCTTCCTTGCTAGCCCCCTCCAAGGCATTTTCTGCTTCCTACATAACTAGCCTAACAGCAGCTGTAACATGAGAGCCTGCTCATTGGGGTTTTTATCCTGCCCAGTTCCCACAGCCATTTAGGTCCCCAAAAATCACACAGAGAGTCTGCATTAATGATAAACTGATTGGCCCATTAGCTCAGGCTTTGTATTAGCTCTTATAACTTATACCAGCCCATTATTCTAGTATATGTTAGCCACATATACCTCGGTACCTTTTTCAGTGGGGCAGGTCACATCCTGCTTCTTCCGTGGTCTGGACAGGACTTGGAGGAATGGGCTTCCTCCTTCCCAGCATTCTCCTGTTCTCATCACCCCACCTCTACTTCCTGTCTGGTTGACCCACCTATACTTCCTGCCTGGCCAATCAGCATTTATTTAAAACATGATTGACAGAATACAGACAGTTCTCCCACACCAAACATCCTCAGCACAATTCAGAGGGAGTATTTTGTCCTGGTCATCTTTGCACACTGGAAACTTCTGGTACAGCGTGTCTGGAACAGTTTGCTGTGTGTATATGGAAGCATTGTTCTCTTTGTGCTCTTTTTATCCTGACTTCCATTTGACTTATTTATGGTTGTTAAAAATATTGGGGTTCAAATGCAGGGTTTGATTAAGGATTTTTCATTATCTTCGATTTATGACATGCGCCTATGGTCCTTTCATGGTGTGTGTTTGTGTGTGTGTGATAGTTTAATACTAAAGTAAACTTGCATGAACTTTCTATCAGAACCAAAAAGTAGAGCCTAAATGTTCACTCACATGGTAGCATGTGTGTCCCTGTTTCCACCGTGTCTAGTCACTCGAGGAAACCACCATCCTGAACCCTTTATTAATTATTACCTTGTTTCCCTCCTTTTCATTTTTGAGGCAGGGCCTCAAACTCGTGAGGTTTGTGCCACAGTGTCTTAGTTAGGGTCTCTATAGCTGTGAAGAGACACCATGACCACAGCAACTCTTATAAAGAAAGCCATTTAATTGAGATGACAGCTTACAGTTCAGAGGTCTAGTCCATTATCATCAGGACAGGGAGCATGGCAGCATGCAGGCAGACATGGTGCTGGCTACATCTTGATATGCAGGTCATATGAAGTGGAAAAGACACTTGGTGGTATCTTGAGCAGAGGAAACCTCAAAGCCCATCTCCACAGTGACACACTTCCTCCAACAAGGCCACACCCACTCCAACAAAGCCACAGCTCCTAATAGTGCCACTCCATATGAGTTATGGGAGCCAATTACATTCAAACCACCACACACAGCTTCCCAAGGGTTATAATTACAGGCATACACCTCCATGGTCAGTTGCTTCTTTGAGATAGTTTTTTATTATATCCATATAATTTCTAAAGAATAAATGCTAATGTACTAATGTACTTCCAGAATTCTACTATTATTCATTTATTCATTGTTGTTCACAAAGCCACTTTCGGAGTGACCATGCCATTCTTGAATTACCTGCTTGCCTGTAGCCAGGCAGTTAGGTTAGTCTCAGGACTTTGCTATTGTCAACAGGCTGCCATCTTATGCCATCAAAATATTTCAAGGCATTCTCTTTTGAGTACTTAGCTCAGGTATTGTATTGTTATGTTCTTAGTGTGAATTTACTCTAGCAGTGATGACAAAGTGGCTTCTGAAGTTCTTACAGTGATTTATGCTCCTAGTATGCCCTTTCTAATACTTACTGCACCACACTTTAGATCTGCGTAGACTGTGTAAAATACTATTGTAGACAGTCTGCTGGAACTGCTAATGGCGATGATTGTAGACACACTCTGAGCTTTCACTGCCTCCTCTGTGAGTGGCCTGGGGTGTTTTTGTCCATTTTTCTATTGAATTATTGTACTTCTTTTGAAGCTGTAAGAGGATTTGGTGTACACTTTGGAAATTTAAGGATATTATGTTCTCTGTTCAATTATGAATCTTTTGATAATAATAATAATATTAATAATGAACACTCCAAAACTCAAAAGGTTTAATCAATAGCAAAAGCTTTCCCCCACGAGGAAGGCCCTTGCTGCTCAAGCCTGGCAACCTGAGTCTGATTCCTGAAATCTACATGAAGGTGGAATGAGAAACAATTGCCTAAGGTTGTCCTCTGGCCTAGGAGATGGCAGTCTTGCTTTGGCCGTTTCTTTTGCTAAGCTGATACAAAAACTTTCCTTGAAAAATTTAGAAAGGCCTTTCTCCTCTCCAGGGCCAGTTCTGTGACTATTGCAATTCTGAGGATTCCAGGAAGGCGCATCCTGCCATCCACGCGATTGATGGATCTGAACGCTGGTGGCAAAGCCCTCCACTCTCTTCAGGCACTCAGTACAACCAAGTCAACCTCACCTTGGATCTGGGTCAGGTGAGTTTTGTCTTTCATTAGAACAATCACTGTTTCTGTGATGATTTCTGACATGACAAAATTATTGTCAAAAATAAACTTTAGTTTTAATCCCTTCATTGTTTTCAACCAAGGACATGGGTTTGTTTCCTTTAAAACCCAGATGAGCGTGAGCCAGTGAAGATCCTCAACCTTGTCTATCAGTGAAGTTTAGAACACAGTGGTGGGGATCACACACACACTACATGCATACATACAAATATATAGCCGTGAATAGTTACATTGCAAACATATTCTAATAAAGAATAATAATAAGTTATTTTAATTGTGGCATAATGCAAATATAAATTACCATTTTCACACTTTCAGGTACTGCTCAGCGGCATTTAATACCTTGACATTGCTGTGCAATCACCATCACCTTCCATAGTCATTACCTCTTTATCTTGTAAAGCTGAAACTCTCCACCTAGGCCCCCTCTCCTGCACTCCACACAGTCATTGTGCTATTTTCTGGGGACTGATCTCTCTGGAAATTGTTAGGAATTTTTCCTAATGCGAGCTCTCTGCCAATACAAAAATCCCAATCAAGCTAAATGACAAGGAGCCGAATTAAAAAACATCCAGGTTTAATGGGATTCCTGTGCTCTGGAGTGGTCCAGAAAGCCGAGAATGCAGCCACCACGTGGGGGGGGGGGGCGCGCGGAGACCATGCTACTCTCGGGTAGCAGTTTAAATAGACTGGGGGAGGGAGGGGCCAAGGCTTGGTGGATCACTTTGACACCCCTCCCAGGAAGGGTCAAGGCTTGGTAGATATAGGGGCAGGGCCTCCAAAGATGGAGGCCAGAGACCGGGACTTACAGGAATGTCACATAAGTAATATATAATATTTGCCCTTTTGTGGCTAACATTTCCATGAACGGAAGCTTTCAAGCTTTTGCACCAGTGTCAGCATTTCCTCCCTCTTCCAGGCTGGAAGGGCAGCTTTCCATGTTTTTCTATCCAACTTCCTGTGCCCCTTTTGATGGCTACTTGGGCTACTTCCAATCTGGGGCTGTTGTGGATAGTGCCATCAAATATCTGAGGGTGGTAATTGGGTTTTTATTGCATTCTTCTTCCTGGAGATTCTGATTCACTGAATAATGACTACCATAATTTGGGGCCTTATTTGGCCAACTGGCAACTTGAGGTCTGTCCTCTTGTCTAGGCTGTGAAGTTCTTAAGATGGCTGCCCCTGGTGCGTATAACACACGATCAATCCCCCTGAGCAAGGCAGCATCTTGACTGTCAAAGATGTGACTTCCATATTAGGTGGCATCATGTGACAAGCATGAGGAACTTTTGTGAATGTGTTTATGGTCTCATAAGCCAGTTGATTTAAATGTGGAGGTTTTCTCTGATGAATGAAGTGCCCAATGGGACTGCCCTTTCTGAGAGGACACGTTTATCATGTGAGAGACTCTCCCACTGGCCTAAAACGCAAATGCTGTCAGGTTGTGAATTTCCCTTAGAGGAAGCTGTGGGCAAGGATCTGAAACTGGGTTCCAGAAGCTGAAGGTGCCCCCAGCCAACAGCCGACAGAGTGGCATCCAGCCTGACAGCTTGATTGCACTTTTGATGTTGGGCAGAGAACTTGGCCAAGCTGAGCTGCACTCTTAGCCAATACTTTGAGATAATAAATGTGTTATTTCAAGACATTTAGCTTTAAGTCTTTTATGCCCAAGTAGAAAATGAATACAACTTATTTTCCCTTTCAGAGAAGGAAGTTCATGTTATTCCTTTAAGAATTTATTTATTACCTCTCTTCCATGTGCCAGACACTCCAGCAGGGACCTGGGATATGTCACAGATACTAAATGTATACGTAATAAACTCATGCAGCGTGTTTGACACTGGATCGGGCAACGGAGGGCTGAAGTAGACTAAGGCTGTGGTGAATATGGGGACATTTGTAGCTGCAGCCTTTCTTCAGCTGTTCAGAACAGAGGTTATTGAGAATGGACAGCTGAAGCTTGCCTTGAAGACAAGTCCTGAAGCATGTGAAGGACTTAGTCATGCACATCGATGCATGTCACCCAGACAAAGTAAACAGTTCTGCAAACCCCCTAAGATAGAGCTTATAGAAAAAGCAGAAGGAGTGAGGAGGTGGCAGTGGAGGAAGAGGTCGAAGAACAAGCCATAGGGTGACTTGAAAATGAAACAGTCAGTTGAGGGTTTTGAGTCTAGGATGGACGTTTTCTGCTCTGTATCTCAAAGTCATTTCTTTGGGTGTCTGTAGATGGGTATAAGGAGCTGACTGGGAGATGGTTGATGCTGGTAGTAGCCATGAAAGCGAGCGATCAGATGCTAGCTAAACTTAGACAACAAAGCTGCGGTGATTTTATAGTGAATTGAAGTGGAGTTAGAGACAGAGAGGACTCAAGGATGATTCCCTAGACTCCCGAGCACCGAGCACCACTGTTGACAGAAACAGCCATGGGAAGTCCACACATCTGGTGCTCTGGGTCTGGAGGGCTGTCAGTGCTGTGTAGATTGATTTAGTCTTGTCCCATTCTGGCTTCTCACATGCAGCTTCTTGAACCTGTGATTTAGCTTTCCATCAACTTTGGACATTTCAAACCATTGTGTGTATGTATGTGTGCGTGTGTATGCGTGCTGGTATGAGTGTTCACCACATGCCTACAGGTGTCTGCACAGGTCAGACCCCCTTCCCCTCAGGAGCTGGAGGCACAGGCTGTTGTGAGCCCCTGGACATGAAAGCTGGGAACCAAACTTGATTCCTCTAGAAGAGCCTTAAGTCCTCTTAGGCGCCAAGTTGCCTCCCCAGCCCCAAATGTTGGCTCTTTCATGACTGTTTCCCAGTTCCCTGCCGCTATGTTCATCTTTATTTTCCAGTTGATTGATTTTTCTTTGTCGGATGGGACAATTTGTATTGTTCTGTGTTTAAGTCCACAGTTTATTTTGTATTTTACTTTTATATGTTCTCAGGCCCACACAGAAGATTCTAACTTTTGCCTCCTGTGTTTTCAGTGCCCTTTACTAGTTCTTCGTTGTGTGCTTCATTTATTTATTCATGGGGCTTCACGCTTGTTTCAGAGTTCTTCCGATCGTTTACTGGTGCGCTGTATGGCTGTTTCCATAAAGAATTTCTCATTTTTGTCTTGCTGTCTTTTCAAGTGCTGGTTTTCCCTGCTGTGCGGAGTACTTTCTGCTGGATTCTAGATCTTCTGAATCTTATGGTAGAAGATGTACGGTAGGTTCTATGGGAAGTCTTCTCTTAGCTGGCCTCTTCGCTGTGGTGTGGGTCCTGCTGCCTCTGTGAGCTCTTGCAGTACTGTTCTGACCTGTGTTGTTCACTCAGCACCCAAGTCTCTGGTTTGGTACCACTGTCTATAGGAGCAGAATGAATTTCTCTTTATCCTTCTAGTAGAGGTTGGTCATTTGGGGGCAGAGGCCGCTTCTTCCAAACCATTGTCTGAGATTTCTGGTGAGATATTGAGAACATAATAAAACTATGAAATTGGATGAAAGTCAGAAGAGAAAGGAACCAAGGGCTGAGTCCTGTGACTCATCAACATTGAGAAGTCAGAGGAAAGGGAATCACGGAGACTGGCCTAGGTCAACAACTAATGGAGAATGTGCTGTCCTAGAAGACAAAATAAGGAGGAGTTTTCAGTCAACACTGTGAGTGCAACTCAAAGCACAGGCAAAAGATTTGAGTACAAATGATCAGCAAGTCCACAAAGCAGGCTTAGCATCATTAGTTACTGGAAAATACAAATCAAAACAGCAGAAGAGGCAGGAGAGATGGGACGGTGGTTACAATGAGTGCTGCTCCTCCAGAACAGTTCCCAGCGCCCGTTCCAGGCAGCTCACAGCTGCCCGTACTCCATCGCAGGGGATGGAGCCCTTCTCTAGCCTCCATGGGCACCCGTGCTCACATGCGCATACCTCCTCCCACACGATTACAGATAAAGGAACTCTAAAAACATAACTGCCACTGTAATGAGATGCTGCCTTGTATTGATTTAGATGGTTATAATAAAAGTTTTGATAGTAATGTAGTAATGAGGAGGAGCGGTGGGCTATGTTCCTGGCACCCAGCCGCTTGCACGGCTAGCTTTATACCCGAAATAATTACACGGAAACTGTATTCTTTTAATCACTGCCTGGCCCATTAGTTCCAGCCTCTTATTGGCTAGCTCTTACATGTTGATCTAACCCATTTTTAACATTCTGTGTAGCACCACGAGCTGGCTTACCAGGAAAGATCTTAACCTGCGTCTGTCTGGAGTGGAAGAATCATGGAGACTCCTGACTCGGCTTCTTACTCCCAGAATTCTGTTCTGTTTGCTCCGCCTACCTAATTTTCTGTCCTATTAAAGGGCTGAGGTGGTCTCTTTATTTAACCAATGAAATTAACACAAAACAGAAGACTCTCCCCCATCATAGTAAGAAGTGTTGATGAGACTATGAAGAGACTGGAACCCCTGGGCATTGCTGGTAGAAATACAAAATGGTGCAGCTGCTTTGGAAAGCTTTGGTAATTCCTTACAAAGTTAAGCACAGAGTTACCATGTGACTCAGTAGTCTCACTTGTAGTTTGTGCCCAAGAGAAATGAGCAATGCACCCACAGAAACCCCGCTCACCAGCCATCACTCTCACGCTGTTCGTGACATCACTCGAAGGTGTACTACCTGACGAAGAGTAAACCATATGCATCATGGGTGTATCTATGTATGTAACAACAGTGAGTTTTTATCCAGCAAAAGGAGCTGTAAAATCTTGATTAGGTTACATAAGCAAACCTTTACAACATTATGGTGTATAAGGGAAGGAAGCTAAGAGGCTACGTGTGTTGGGCTCCAGTTTGTGTGATGATGTGGGAGTCCCCTCTGTGTGCTGTGATTACCATTAATGAATAAAGAAACTGCTTTGGACATATAGCAAGGCAGAACTTAGGTAGGCTGGGA
Source organism: Neodon shergylaensis (assembly GCA_025134845.1). NCBI lineage: Eukaryota > Metazoa > Chordata > Mammalia > Rodentia > Cricetidae > Neodon > Neodon shergylaensis. The sequence goes on along the minus strand of JABTXL010002944.1, from coordinate 5,272,209 downwards.
AAACTAAACAGAATGCTGGGAGAAGGAAGGCTGAGAGAGAGAAGCCATGGAGCCGCCAGAGTCAGACATGCTGAATCTTTGCTGGTAAGTCACTGCCATGTGGTGATATACAAATTAATAGAAATGGGTTAAATTAATATAAGAGTTAGCAAATAAGAAGCTAGAGCTATTGGGCTAAGCAGTGTTTTAATTAATACAATTTCTATGTGATTATTTTGGTTCTGGGCAGCCAGGCCGAGCCTCCTCCTACAGTGTGAAATGTCAATAGCAGATCTTGAGAGAGAAAAGTTAGCCTGGCACCTGCCTGGGCTGGGGCTTCTGGAGGCAGCTGGAGAATGGCTGCTAATAGGTCTAAAATCGTTATGTCATTCATGGATAGAAGCGTCATTTAGCAGCAGACTCGTGCATCGCGAGCAACGTGATTGAGAGAAAGAATCTCAGCTGCTGTGCGGATCTGTCAGACGTCAACACTTAGGTCAAAAAGGACACCAGCAACGCTCTACTGTGCCTGCTGTTCTTGTTGCTATCGTGTGCAGAGTACAGCGTGTCTAAGAAACACTGCTAGAAATGAATAAAGATGTTACTGCTCCCTGAAAAACAAAAGATCCTGAGGTTTCTTAGGTCATTTTCAGTTAGGGTGGGCTTAGTTTTGGGGGAGAAGGGCTCTCAGCCTCCTTACTCTTTTGTGACGAGCAGGGTTGCTTCTGACAGTATCTCCCCAGAGATATGTATGTGATTTAATTCACAGAGCTCTGTCATGGGTCAAAGGCTGTAGAATGCTGATTCTGTTATGAATTAGTTTTCTTTTCCAAAGAGCTACCTTGAAGCTTAATTCAAGTCTTATCAGTAATGACCAAAATGTACCTACTGTCACTTTTTTGTGTGTGAGAAAAGGTCTAATTATGTAGTCCAGATAGCCTAGAACTCACAATCCTCTTGCCTTAGCTCCCAATGGCTTGGATTATAGGCACACACCACAACAAACCATTATCATGCCAATTTTTTTTTTTGAGGCACACACTGGGACTTGAAGTCAGGCTTGACCCATGCTGGGCAAATGCTGTACCAGTGGGCTGTACACCTAGCCTATATTATGTCTTCTTTTACCCAAGGCTTTCTATAACAGTGTTTCAGCCCACCAAAATGATTCTTGCCGAACATAACCATACTGGTTGTACTTACAGCTTTTTAAAGGCCGTTTTACATACTTGCTTTGCCTCTGATGTGCCAAAGAGCCCCTAACGAAGACACTAAAATTAAGAAGACACCAACATAGGAACAAGTTAGTAATCTGTTGGTGTCTGACGATATCAGTCATGACATGCGTGTTCATGAAGGCTGTATGCTCACCCACCACTTGGTTGGCCAGGAGCAGCTTTGTACAGGTCTACGGTCTACAGTTAGCCTGCCCCGTCCTGTTCCTGGCATCCTGCTGACTTGCTATGTGACCCTTTACAACATGTGAGCTAGCTATTCTGTGCCTCAGTTCCCTTGTTTATAAACCAAGGCAACTACAGGGCTGCTGAGACTCAATGAGGTAATGGCTTCATTTCCAGACCTCTTTGGAGTAGTGATAATGTTTTTTTATAAATATTTGACAACATAAAGTGAATTTCGATGAACACATTATTAAAAAGAAATAGACTCACAACTTTTGTGCCTTTAGAAAGTTACATATGGTATTGTAGAAAAGTTCTCTTTGTTTAAGATCTGGAAAAGTTATATAAATTGTAGCAGGCTGAACACATTTCTTTTCTTTTTTATGCTGGAGCGGTATGATACATCCAAAAGCATGTGCAATCATGTACAGTTCCTATTTTATGCCTCATTGATACGATCTATTTTCTTAACCATAAAAATGTCATCAAGAGGCTAGATTTCAACGTTTAAAAGTCATATGAATATCTTAGGATTCAGGAAGTGTGAATTTTCATGCATGATTGGGAAATAAAACGGATCACTGACTTGCCCAGGCCAAATTGCCTTTTCTTAGCTTGCTGAGAAGTGAGGTTTGACTGTGAAGAACTGAGTCAATTTGACAGCTTATATTATCAGGAGGGGTAGATTGCTCTGTCTCCTGAACTGGCTGTGATCCATTCTCTCCCTCCCCACCATGTGTATATGCATTTTTTAAATAATATTTTAAATTCTTTGGACACTTTCACATATGTATAGAACATATCTTGATCACATCCAACTCATCTCCCCTCCCACTTTCGCTGCCAGTTGGTAATTTTGCACCGTGGCTTTTCTAAGTTAATATCTTCAGATCAAGGGTGGAGAGCAGTTTTGCCCGCCCTTACTGGACAGTTCTGTGATCCGCTGAAGCCATGGCGTTTCCTCAGGTTCCTCTCATCGTGCGTTATTCCTGAGTTTCAGGTTATAAATCCAGTGAGAACACTGCATGTTACGGGAAGCATTATGCCATCTGGCCAGTTTGTTTTTGCATTTCAAGTGAAATGTGGTGTTTGACTGCTGCAAGCAGAGGCTTGGAGGCTCGGGGACGTTTGTTTCTTCTGGGTGCCCTGGTGGGCATGCCTGTGGGAGAAAGGAGGAAGTCTTGGTGTCATACATGTGAGCCTTCTGCACGTGAGTTGTACTATGAACTCCTGATACCCCTTCTCCTTCTCTCTTTGGCTGGGGTCTAATGAAATATGGAGAATGCATGTGGAGTTCTCCATCAGGACAGAGAGAAGGTCTAGGGACCACAGGGAGCAGCTGTGCCTGTTGTCTGAAAAGTCGCCTCCAAAAGTTTTTTAAGGCTTTTCTGTGCCTGTCATGTAATCTGTTCATACCGAAACTCTGAAGAGAGAACAGACGAAATAAACCCTGTCCCTGCCCTCGGAAGGACTGGTGACTGCTTCAGAGGTGGGAAGCTGGCCTGGGGAAGTAGCCTGCCCGCCTACAGCAGCTAGCAGGGCAGGGCACCAGTTGAGACAGACATTGGGCCTTGTGGATCTGAGGATGCAGTGCCAACCACCGTGCTCCCCTGCCTGGCTTTGCCCTGGCCCATCTTGAAAGTCTTATTTGGTTCCTTTCTTTTTACCTCAAGGCTCTTGCCATAGCCCCAAGAGCCTTTTCAGTACCGGGAAAACCAGACACTTAGTGTCCCTAGCAACATCCTTCATCCCACCATGGGTAGAAGTTAATGGGAAAAGCCCCATTTTCCTGCCTCTCCATGGACCATTTCTGAAGGACAATCTATACGACTTAAAATTTGGGACCTTTTATGGTATATCAGCTATTGGCTTTTCTCTGTCTCCTAGGTCCCACTGACTCTCTATTTGAGCTTCTTGAGACCAACCCAATAATAAACCATCTCTTCCCAAGCCTTTGTCTCATACTTCAGAGAGGACCCAAGCCAATTAGTATAGGGGTGGCCCCTGAGCCTTTCCCAGATGTTCACACAAGACAATGTAACCACAAAGTTCTTTACAAGGCCATGAATGTGGGCCTGAAAGGTGGCTCAGTGGATAAGACGAGTGCTTGCTTTGCAAGAATGAGAACCTGAGCCTCAGAACTAGCATTAAAAATAAAATAAAAGCCATCTAGGCCTGGCGGTATGTGCCTGTGACCCTGGAACTATGGGCGGAGTCAGGTAGATCCTGGGAAAAGATGGGTTTGCTAGCCTAGTGAAAATGGTGGGCTTGCACTTCGGTAAAGGACCTTGTCTCAAGGTAAGAAGCTAGAGAGATACAGGAAGCCACCCAATGTCAAGCACTGGCCTCTGCATGTGAACACCCACAGAGATGTCTAAAAAGTCAAGATAAAGGGGAGTCCCGCACCCTGGCTGAGGAGAGCTAGTGGCAATTGATACATACTTGGGGTGGGAGAGTCAGTTTTCTTTAAGGCAAGGTGTGGCGCCTGCACCACCTGGAACAGCTAGGGCAAGGGTTTGGGGACTAAAGAACACAGAGACATTGTCAGTCTCGAAGCAAGAATGCCAATTTTATTGTGTTCCAGGGCAGCTTATATAGTCTTCTCCTTGACTAATGGCCACACCCTAGCTCTCGGGATTTTTCAGCTGCAAGTCCACCAGAAACCACTTCCTTATTATCAGGAACTCATGAGGGTCTCATGCTGAGAGCACTTGCAAGCATAGGAAAACAAGTTGTTTACTCCAGAAGGCAAGGGATCATGGAAAGTTCAGGGTCTGAGGGTTGGTAGCCCCTAACAGCAAGTCACCTGGTAGGTCAGCTGTGCTCCAAGTAGATGGCCCCAAGCTCAGGAGTGTATGGGCAGCATGAATTATACTTGATCGTTAAAATAAGAGGGCACAAAGTCGGGTGCATAGTGAAGGGAGGGTTGGGGAGAGTGGGAGAAATGATCAAAATCCATTAGAATTAATAATACTATATAAAAAACAAAAGAAATAGTACTATAATATTTAAGGAAAACTAGGTCACAGAGTAAATAGTGTATCATTCTACACTCTGTTTCTGTGAACTCACCACAGGCCACAAGCACCAGACTCAAATTCAGGTCCAACCCACAGAGTGTGGACTTCATATGGAGATACCTTCTAGGGTTTGTTGCTGTTGCTGTTCTTTTCAACTTTTGTGAGACTTTGCCAAATGAATCCGAATCATTCTTTGTCACACACATCAATTTGGAGTAAGGTGTGAAACAAAGAAGCCTGGGCAAGTTTCAGAGTCAACCTTGCGCTTGAAGATTTGGGAGATAAAATTGCGTTGGGAGATGTTGTCAATCAGAAGTCCACCCCAGCCAGACCTCTGCATGGATGCAGCGCCATCCTGAAGGCGGGCAGTACTTAGCGAGAAGGGTTTCTTAGAAACTGTGCAGACTGTCTCCAGGGAACTGTGCTGCCTTTGTCTCTTAGTCCCACTCTGAGATGTCCTTCTTTCTCTTAACATCTCGAAAATGTTTAGCCTACAACAGATGTTCAATAAAGGTTCTGCTGAGTTTGTATGGAGTGAGCAAAGGGTGTCCCTAGATCAGCTGCCACTTGTCAGGGCCATGGGAGGAAGAGGCTGCTGTGGGCCGAATTTCTGGATGGAGTAGGCCTATTTTGCTCTGCAATTAGAGGTCATATGTAACATATTTTAACTATTTTATAGCAATAACAAAATTAGAAAACATAGATTATATTTGGAATAACATGCTATTAATAAATATGCCATGAAGTCAGCCTCAGAGAGGGTGTTCTAGCGTGGAGATGAGCAAATGCTTCATCCGTGGGCCGGTTTACCAGCAAACACAGTGTGCCTTCCGCATTTCTCTGGTTCCCCTCCTTAGCCCACTTGTTGGTATCGCTACTTTTGTGGTCCTGGGAAGGGAAGGTAGGACTTCATACATGCTAGCCAAATGCTCTACCACTTACTTCTTACCATTTAGTATATCCTGGTACCTTCCTCCCAGGCTGACCTCGAACTTTTTATGTAGCTGAGAAAGAGTTGGAACTTCTCTGATCCAGTTGCCTCCACCTTCCAAGTGCTGGGGTCACAGGCGAGGTATAGGGATTGAGCCAGAGCTTTGTGTGTGGTAGATAAGTACTCTATCAGAGATCCCCATCCTCTGCCCGTGTCTTACTTCTTAAGGTCTGTGGAGCCTGGGTTCTCTCCACTTTGCTGTGCTCTCCTGATTCAGCTATTGATAGCTCTTTCACGGTGGGTTCACCGTCTTACCTGATTTCCAGCTTCTCCTCTCAGCTCACCTTATTTTGCAGTTGGTTGTAGAACAGAATCCCTAGTGGTTAGATGAAAATCAGCCATCTTTCAAGGGTTGGTATACCATATTCTCATGGCTTCCAAGGGGACGGAGAGACAGGAGCATGCCAGTCAGGCATGCCTTGATGAGCACAGAGAGACAGGAGCACGCCAGTTAGGCGTGCCTTGATGAGTGTTTTCTAGTCCCTGTCCTCTGGTTTCAGAATAAAGGCCAGTTTCCTGGCAGGACTTCTGAGCCTGTCAGAGCCTAGTTGCTTACCAACTCCTCTTCTCTACCTCCCCTCCCTCTTTCTCCTCCTCCTGTTTTGCTTTTATAGAGATAGTACAGCTCAGGTTAACCACAAACATGCAGTTCCCCTGCCTCAGCTCCTAAATGCTTGCATCATAGGTGTAAGTCACAATGTCTGCCTGCCAACTTCTTGGAGGTGTCTTCTCCTGCAAACTCTATGCCACGCAAGTAGAGGCTTAGCCGTGTCCTCAAGTACTCTGTGTTGTTTCTCACCTCTGAGCCATTTTCTGGTACAGTTCACGGTTTTCAGAATACCCTCCCTTCCTGCCTGGCCTGTCTGCCTTCTTCTCAAGATAACCCAGTGTCACTGCTCGGCACTGTCCCTGGCTGCTGCCCTCCACTCAGTGCTGTTATAAAGGTCACGTGAACTCTGAGCTTAAGACCAGGGTGGTGTGGACGTCCCCTCTGTATGCTGTGAATACCATTGGTTAATAAAGAACTGCTTTGGACCTATAGCAGGGCAGAACTTAGCTAGGCAGAGAAAGCTAAACTGAATGCTGGGAGAAAGGATGTGGAGTCAGAGGAGAAGCCACGGAGCCAGAGGCAGACACACTGAAACCTTGCTGGTAGGCCACGAGCCTCATGGTAAAATATAAAATAATGGAGATGGGTTAATTCTAGATGTAAGAGTTAGCTAGCAATATGAGTAAGTAATTGGCCAAGCAGTGATTTAATTAATACAGTTTCTGTGTGGTTATTTCTGGAGTCTGGGCAGCTGGGAAACAAACAAGTAGCTCCCCTTATAATACCAGGAGCTGTGCAAGCAATGTTCTTTTTTAATCCACAGGACTGAAAAATCCTGGGTTGTGTCATTTTGCCAACAAACGCTGAATTCCATGCAACTGTAAATTTCAACACTTCTTTTTCTATTTTCCATTTGAAAATTTTCCTATTTTCCATTTCCATTTGACATGTTTTTCTACAATTGCAGATTATTTGATTGGAAAGGTCTCTAGCACATTTTTATTTTACTTTCCTTCTAACTTGCACCGCAAATACAACAGATACAACAGAAAACACAGCAAATATGCTTCCTGTCCAAATAGGCAGGGGCTGTGAGCAGATAGCATGTGCCTCATAAACAGCACAGGGATGAAAGCTGGACTAGGACGTAACAACCATAGGGAATGAAGCACTTCCTCCTGGAGCGTTTTCTCAGGCTGTACATAGGGAGCTTTATATGATAAAGTGATCAGGAGGCCACTGTGACCTACTTGGTGACTTACCAGGAAGCCCTGGCTCACCCACAATTTGGACTCTAGTGTTTGGTCACCTTCCAGGACAAGGCCATTGTAAAGTCAGAGGAGTTTCTGTCCAGGAAGGTGAGAGCCAGGGTGTGGTAGCACACAGGGAAAGCCTGCAGTTCAGGGTGCGGCAACAGGAAGGAAGCTCCCTGGCTGCTGAGCCAGCCCACATCTTGCAGCTTCTTACAGGGCCTGGCAGCAGATACCCAGGATCCCCATTCATGCTGAGACTTTGTTAATCCTAATTCTATGCAGCCAAGAAGAGCACACAAGCACCAGGAACTGGCAAGGGAGGAAATGTAGATTTTTTTAAGTTTTGCAAATAAAATCACTTTGTTCTAATTACAACACCACAGAGCAGACTTAAGGAAGCCACATAAACATCTGTCCAGTTCCAATCTCAGTAAATTTCCATGCTGTCGAATGGCCATGCTGGAGCTGCGAAGCTTTGGCCAACAGGTTTTATATGTTCACTATTAATTATATTTTTATTCACTTTTTTGCCTTAGCGATAGAAAAAAAACTATGATGGAGTTGAAAGTAGCAAAATCAATAATTCTATATCCTCTTCCATGACTCATATGACCTTTTGCCTACATTCCATCTCTTTTCTGCAGGGTGGCCTTGTTCCTCACCTATGAAGAAGCTACTGCCCTCCCCTTCTCTTCTTCTGTCCCCTCCCCTCCTCCCTTTCCTTCCTTCCTTCCCCTTACCACCTCTCTTCTTTAAAAATATTTTTAATCGTATTTTTACTTTTTTTCGTGTGTGTCTTGTGTGAGCACACATGTGGCAGTCAGAAGACAACTTTGCTCTCCCACGTGGATCCTGGGGATCAGATTCAGGTCATTAGGACTGGGGCCACTGTTACCCACCGAGTCACCTTGCTGGCTTGTCCCTCCTTTTGAGACTGGTTCCTATGTAGGTTGGCCTAGAATTCACAGTATAGCTCAGGCTGGCCTTGGATTCCAGTCCTCTCTACCTCAGCCTCACCAGTGCAGGGATGAGAGAGGGAAACTTACCATGTTCTTGGGAGGAATCAGGTCGACATCACTCACTTGTGGTCGTATGACAGGAGTGGTCAGGCCTGGAAGGAGCTATAAGGCTGGAACTACTGAGGCCAGGGTGTCTTGGGAGCTAGTGATGTTCCTAGCCTGGTGAGAGGACTCAGTCTATGGGTAGACTCTTGTGTAAGGCACTAACAACACAGAACACTGTTATCTTTCTCTAGGGGAACTATCACTGATGTCTGCTCCCCCTCTCCCGGCTTTCCACCGGTCTTCAGCGTAGAACAGTGGTTCTCAACCTTTCCAATGCCGCAACCCTCATGCTGTAGTGACTCCCCAACCATAAAACTATTTTTCTTGCTACTTCATAACTAAATTTGCTGCTATTATGAGTTGTAACATAAATATCTGTGTTTTCCGGTGGTTTTAGGCAACCCTTGTGGAAAGGTTACACAACCCCCAAAGGAATCACAGGTTGAGAAACACTGGCTTAGAAGCTTATCTCTTCCAAGTGAACGAAGTGTCTATAAACACATTCATTCCATGTTATGCTGATGGAACATCTTCCAGAAGATTTGTTCTTTAAGAAACTTACGAGGCTTAGTACGGCATGACTACTATTGGGGATTTCACCTGTAGATACTAGTGAGATAAATGCTAAAGCGTTTAGTCCTGGATATTTACCCAAACTTTGTTTATGGTTGTAGAAAACAGAGAACAATCAGGGCCATCCACACACAGACATTCAAGTGATGCCATAGGGTTGGAGCCAAACTCTGAATAGGTCCATGTGCTGTTGTGAAGGAGAAACTGTGTATATATGTCATATGTATAAATACAAAAGGCATATATACACTGCTGTATGTATGTATAAAATACATGTATACACATACATGATATATATTTAGTATGATAAGATGTCATATTGTAAAAATAATCTGTTTATAAACCAAGGACAGAGTTAGGAGAAAATAACCCTGAAATGTTTGACACCTCTCTGACTGTGGTTATTATTTGTGATTTTGACTTTTTTCTATAACTCTCACTTAGATCATAAGCTCTGTACCAGTTTTTTTCTTCTGAACCACCAACCAGCTCCCAAATCACGACACAGAGACTTATTAGTTATGTATGAATGCTCAGCCTAGCTCAGGCTCATTTTTGACTCACTCTTTTAACTTAAATTAACCTATTTCTCTTTATCTACCTTTTGTTTCTGTTTTTTTACTTTTCCTTTTGTATAGCTTACAGTCACTGCTTCTTGCGTCTGGCCCTGGGCGTGCCTCCCTCTTTCTCCTCATTCTCTTCTTTCTTGTTCTTTCATTCCTAGATTTCTCCTCCTACTTTCTCTCTCTGCCCATCAGCCCCATCTATCATTTCTCTGACTAGCTATTGACTGCTCAGCTCTTTATTAGACCAATCAGGTGCCTTAGGCAGGCAAGGTGAAACAAATAAATCTTTATATAATTGAACAAATGGACCAGATCTTTACAGAGTTAAAGTCATATCTGTAGCATAAACAAATGGACCAGATCTTTGCTGGTGGAGGGAAACCTTGTGCTGAGCTCCACGTTACGGCATCCTCCAGGGACAGCTCTTGCTTTGAGAGGTAAAGAAGTGGTAAGTTTAGTTTCCTTTTGGGAGAAGGGAAGCATCCAGGGGCTGGGGAGATAGCTTAGTGAGGACAGTGCTTGTATTTAAGTGTGAGGAGCTGAGTCCAGATCCCCAGCACCCACAGGCACAGCAGCTGTGCCTGCTGGGGAATCCAGGGGAGAAATGGGAAGCAGGGACATGAGGGTCTCTGGAAGTTGACAGGCCTGCTAGCTCGGTCTATTGGGCAAGGCCCTAGGCCTGTAGAAATGCTCTCTCAAACAAAAGGTAGAAGGCATTTCTGAGTCACCTCAAGAGGTACAGTGCAGCTTCCTAGCAAACACTTGAGCTCTGTGTGCTGGCTGGAGCTTGTTTTTCAGCTTGCTTCTGTCCCAGTGGATTGTCACAGAGAAGCCAGCATTGCATGGAATGAGCAAGGACGGAAGTCGGCTTGGGGAATGTGCCAGGTTATAAGTTTTCCTTTACAGTCTGCAAGGAATGAAGAGGCTACATTTATTTAGCTTTCTCTTTTCCTTTTGTAAAATGTAGTTTCCTTGTTCGTTTAGCAGTGGTTGTCAACCTGTGGCTTGAGACCCCTTTGATATATCCCCCTTTTTTTTCCATCTCAGAGTGAGCTTGGCCTTCTGAGCCATCTCTCTGATCTTTAAATGCCAAGAGTCAGAAAATATCTCGTAAATGGAGATTGAGTTTTTTAAAAAGAGCATTTTTATACCTTAGCAAATCTTGAAAACTGGCTTCTATCCTTTCCCCTGTGACACTTTCAAGGTTTTAAATACACTTTGGCTTTAAACCATGGCCGTTTTCTCACTACTATTCACTACAAGCATAGAAAGGAAAGAGTGAAGTTCAGGAACTCTTCAGCATGGGACAAGGGAGAGCTTGAGTCAAGTGTGAGATGCCGGGGCGTAGCTGGGCCCTGGCACCTCCTCTACCAGCTGTGTCCCATGGTTCCTGACCTCCTGGTGACCCCGGGACCTTCCTCTGCCTCCCAACTGTCTCCCTGTGTTCTCTCCGTCATGACAACGTCTGTCATTCTCTTTTCTTTGGGTTCCCATTTCCCACTCTGCTATTGCATTTTCCTCTTCCAGGAAAAACAAACCAAACCCCAAACCCTGTTTCTTCCTTAGTGTGAGCCCCCTTTGTTCCCTGGGCTCCTTGACTGCAGGGCGTTTTCTGTTCCTCTTCTCTCTAACTGAAGAGTGGGCCCCCAAGTTACCAGTAGTGCAAATGCTCCACACTTCAGAAGTTCCAGATGGAGTGTCCCATGTGACAGACACACTCTGTGTGACTGAGAGGACACAGCTACCTCATCAACCTGCAGCATCAAGGCAACCAGCTGGGGCATGCACTTCTCTCCCTCGCCTTTCACAATCCTGCTTCCTGAGCAGGTTCCCACCACCCTCTCACACCCACTACCACCCCGCTACCACCCCGCTACCAGCCCGCTACTACCCCATCTGTCTCAGGAGCTCTCAGAGAGATGGATAGAGAAGCCAAGTGGAGCCAGAGCGTAGAGACGCCTGCTCCTCTCCCTTCGGGATCCATCTAAATGGTCAGACCTAGGGGCCATGGGCAGTTGAAATCCAGACTGTGGCTCTAGCAAAGGGTGTGAGGTGGGTGAGGTAGGGGAGGGTAGCAGAGGAGCAAGAAAGGCAAGCTGAAAGCCTGGCTGAGGTGAAGCAAAGCACAAGTAGGGCAGAGCTCAGCCCTGTTGCTGTAGAGGGAGAAGTGGGCATGGGTTTTGTGAAGACCTGTGTTTTAGAGGAAGGCATGAGCCCACATTGCCAGGTCTGACTGTCTCTAGCTTAGGGCCTGGGCAGAACTCGGTTAAAGGTGTCTAGTTCAGTTATCCCTTAGCTTAGCTTTGGTGGAAGAAGGGTTTCTGCAGCCCCATGAATACCTAAATCCATGGATGTTCAAGTCCTTTCTGAAAATGGAGTGCTGTTGCATATCACCCATGCATGGTTCTCCTGGGACTGTCTCTGCAGTGCCCAGTGCAGCAGATGCACAAACAGTTGTGGGTTGCACTGTTTGTACATGCTCAGTGAAGAGGCAGTATTCCCTCACATCCAATAGATTTAATAATGGCTGATTGAATCTGCAGATGTGGAACCATGGGCACAGAGAGCCAAGCACATTTGGAATAGGTTGATATGGCGTCTTGCCTGGGCTGCCCAGCTTACTCCTATTAGTTGGTCACTATGGCAACAGCATAAGATCAGGTTTAAGCTTGTTACTCTCCAAGTTAGCAAGTCACTCACTTCCGGACACAGCTTACTTACTACGGGCTCCTCCACATAGGGGGATCTGGCCCATGGTGGGTGTGCACAAAGTAGTGAGGGTAAGGCATACTGGGCCGTTTGTGTGACTTGCTCCCTCTGCTGGTTGTGGGTTGCAACTTCTCAGTGTTTCCCATGGAAGGTCCTGACCCCAGCTTTGTCCTGGCAACACCAGTACCTTCCGGCCCAGAGTAGGGACGGTCCTTAGGTCTTCTGAGGTCCGAAATTCTTTTCCATCATGGGAAGGCCTCCTTGCCTGTCCTACTGCTTTCTAAATGGTTTTTGTTTGTTTGTTTGTTTTGTAATGAAACATGCCTCAGTTACTTATTTCTAGTAAGTTCCCTGTCTTCTGTTGTGACACTGTGTGACAGTCGGCCCCCTGACTTAGAGAATGCTTTTCTGCTAGATGAAAGTTTCCTGGATCCCCAGGACATCTCTGGAAGGTTAAAAAGCAGTTATTGAGGTGACCAATCCATGCAGGTGTGTGTACAAGTGAGTGTGTATGTTTCGTCCCTATGGACCGTTTTCCTTTAGCCCTCTCGTCCTCCCTCTCCTCCTCCCCTTCCTCCTTTACTCTTGGCAAGTTCTTACTGTTTTCTTCCCACCCTTATAAGCTGCCTTAAACTCCTCCCAACTCCGTTGTCTCCTTTTAACAAAATGGTTATATTGATGAAATTGTAAAGTATATTTATTGTTTTCTCTTAGTCAAATCTCTGTATATCAATACTTCTTGTGCACCATGAAGCATTTCTAAGTCATTTCGAGAAGCGTGGTGCAGTTCCCTGGAAAACACTTGAGCTCTGTGTGCTGGCTGGAGCTTGTTTTTCAGCTTGCTTCTGTCCAAGAGGATTGTAACAGAGAAGCCAGCATTGCGTGGAATGAGCAAGCACGGAAGTCGGCTTGGGGAATGTGCCAGGTTATAAGTTTTTCTTTACGGTCTGCAAGGGATGAAGAGGCTACGTTTATTTAGCTTTCTTCTCTCTCTCTCTCTCTCTCTCTCTCTCTCTCTCTCTCTCTCTCTCTCTTTTGTAAAATGTAGTTTCCTTGTTTGTTTAGCAGTGGTTGTCAATCTGTGGCTTGAGACCCCTTTGATATATCAGACATTTACATTCCAGTTCATAACAGTAGCAGAATTCCAGCTATGAAGTAGAATGAAATAATTTTATAGTTGGGGGTTCACAACATGAGGGACTGTATTAAAGGGTCATAGCTTAGGAAAGTTAGAACCACTGGTTAGCGTGTGTTTATATGTACGTGTGTGCATCCATGTGGGTATACACGTACCACAGTGCATGTGTGGAGGTCAGAAGATACAATGTGTGAGTCACTTCTCTCTATACTGCGTAGGTTCCAGGGATCAAACTAAGGTTTGTCAGGCTTTGCGACCTTATCCACTGAGCAACCCAAGTCCAGTTCTCTTTTTAAGTTGATGTCACTTTTTCCCCCTTAGAACAAAAATATCTTTTGATGCTGAGACCTTGTTAGCCTTAGCACTGTTTCTAAGGTATTTTCTTTTGCTCTAAAATGATTCCAGCAGCAGCAGGATATCTATGTGTGCTGATAGCCAGGAGAAGGCTTGTGTCTAAGAAGCTGAGGATTTGCCTTCAAAATTCACAGCTTTCTGTAGTGCGCACGCCTTGTCCCAGCCACACTGGGCTGTCCCAGCCACACTGGGCCCAGGCCACAGGCTATCTGGGGACTTTGCCAATAGCGGCCACAGCTTCCACCCTCTGACGTTAGCCTCATCAGAAGTTATAGAAACCTTTCCCCATCTGCCCAGCTCCTTTGTTTCTGAATGCATTCATACCCAGACAAGGAAGAGAGTGCATTCTCAGCAGACGCCTAGAGCTGCCACTACAGATGACAACTCTGAATGACACACTGACCATAAATCATGGAATGTTGTCCAATGTATCTCTTTTTATGTATGTGAATGTGCTCTTGCATCTAGTTTGATGTTGTGTGAGCACACACCTCAGGTTATGAAACCTGTCCATGTTGATCCATATAACTTTACATTCTTGTTTTGATGGTTCTAGGGTTGGCATTTGTATGGTCATTGTAAGATTGAATTTCCACATTCTCATGTTCTACTATCAGACATAATATTGTCATGGTAGAAACATATCAGGTCCAAGTATTGTATGCATAATATAAACAAACATGTCAGGTTAAGTGTTGTATGTATGGTATAAACCAACATATCAGGTCCAAGTGTTGAATGCGGAGTCCTGTGACATACTTAGAATCAGCATGATATTTTTCTAAGAAAATACCTACTAAATAAGAATTTCCCCTAAGCCTCAAAAGCACAGGGGCATCTGCTCCATCTGGAAGCTTTTATATATCGTGTTTGCCATGTGAATGGAATAAGCCAACCCTGAGTATCAAGAGAAAAATCCTTCCTTCTTATGTAGTATTGGGGGTATAGGAAGCAAAGATAGCACCCGGAACTAGGAAGATGCTTAGGGAACGAAGGCAGAAAAATGAGAGGAAAGGAGGGAGGGGCTAGGTTCGGCTCAAGAAAAGTGAGTGGAGCAAGTCCTAGTGTGGAGGCCTGAGGGACAGGATTTGGGGGTTCAACCCACAATAGCCTGTCTCTCTTTCATAGAATCCTTAGCTGCTCATGAATGCTTACTCCCTCCAGATGCAGACCTCATCCCGTGGGTGGTGAGTCTGGATTGAGTTTGCTCTGTGCTACTTGCTGGCATGGATCAGGTTTCTCCCCAAAGTCCCCTTCTCAGCCAGTGTGCAGGGAGATTAAAAGTGGCTCCCATAGCCATCAGGATGCCTGGAGCCAATTCTCCCTGTGGCCACTGGCTCCAGTTCCCCATTGATCCTATATTCTATGTGGTGGGTCTGTCTGGCCATTCTGCCCACCTCCTTGGCTCTTTTCGACTTTATGTCCCTCTTTAGTGCACCTCTCTCTGGCTCATCTATCCCACATCATATCTGGTTGGTCTGTCTGAACACCCTGCCCACCTCCTTGGTTCCTTTAAACCTTATGTCTTCTCTCTGGTCCACCCTAATGCCTAAATATAACACCTCGCAGATGGATTCCAGCAACAGAACTCAACTTCTAACCAAGGCTCAGCAGGGCATAGGCCCTCTTCTGAAATCTGTCAGGTATGGAGCATATGGAGTTCATGTATGGAGCGTATGGAGTTCATGCCAAGCCATCTTCCTGCTGTTCATTTTGCTACGACCCTTCCTACCCCAGAGCTTCCCAGCCACTTCCCACACACTGTCCCGTCAGGGAGAATGCCTGCTGGGGTCTTCACAACATCCAGGACAGTCAGGTGGGAACATCTGAGACACAGGCAAGCTCTGCTGTCCAATAGTTCCCTGCATGCCCTTCTTACAGTAGAAATGACTTATTTTGTGCCAAATAAGCTTATTCCAGCACATTCCTTAAGTTCTGGCTGCCTCCCAGCACTGCCCTTGTCCAAGTAAATTGTAGGCTGTGTCCTGACCCAAATATTCCTGCAGGATAACCCAGAACACACGGTGCCTCCTCAAGGCAAACATTTACTTAATTGCTTTTGTTACTTTTTTGTTTGTTTGTTTGTTTTGCATAGCACTTTTGAAGCACGAGACACAGACATCCAATCAGAGAGCAATGGCAGAGCCAAGACCTGAAAGTTTAGTAGGAGGGTCCACAGGCATCTTGGGAGCTGTGGTGAGGCTTCTGTTGGGGCCATTTTGTGTTAAGGGGAAGTGAGGTTCCTCCAAGTGGGATATCAGGTAGCCTCCTGAGTGTATGGCTGTAAAGTTTATGTGAGAAGTTGGCTGGAGGAGGACACAGTCGTCAGTGGTGTACGATGGCAGTGGAGTGGAGGATGGTACAAAGGATCTTGGAGAGTTGGAGGAGGGAAGCGGATGAGCTAGCTCATGGCCACTTGGAGCTACGTGCTTGGGATGGGAGAGGTGTGGAGGGTGGGAAAGAAGGGGTGTGGCTGGAAGGAGACAGTTTTTCCTCTTTTGTAGTAGGAGCTGTGGGCCTCTTCCCACAGCCCAGCTCGTGCCACCTGCTAGCTTTACCCGAAATAACAACACACAAACTGTATTCATTTAAACACTGCTTGGCCCATTAGCTCTAGCCCTTACTGGCTAATTCTGATATCCCGATCAACCCATCTCTAATAAACTGTGTAGCACCGGTCTTACCGGGAAAGACTCAGCATGTCTGACCTGGCAGCTTGCTTCATCGCGTGCGTCTGCCTCAGAGAGCAGAGCTATCGCGTCTGCCCGGGAGAGGGGAGCATGGCGTCTCTGCTCCAGAGAGCAGAGCTGTCGAGTCTGAGCTCACTTCCTCTTCCTCCCAGCAGTCTGTTCTGTTTACTCCTCCCACCTATGTTTTAACCTATGAGGCCAAGCAGTTTCTTTATTAAAATTAACCAATGACCTTCCTCCATCACTCTTTGGTGAAATGACAAACACTTTTAAAAGTTAATGGTATGGATCCATAGAGGGCTGGAGAGTGAGATTTAAAGTGTGGAATGAGCTTTTGACAGGCAGTTTCTCCCTCACATGATCCAGAGGAAAGCAGGGTGGGTGTGCAGGTGCTTTGTAGTCAGGTTTGTGTAAGGAAAGGTGTGTGTGTGTGCACACACGTGTGTGTGTGCATGTGTGCACGTGCATGCATGCGTGTGTGTGCATGTATGTGGGGGAGTGTGTGTGAATGTTGTACATGTGTGTGCATGTGTGTGTGCACGTGTGTGCATGTGTGTATGTGTGTGTGTGCATGTGTGCATGTATGTATGTGTGTGGAGGGGGAGGGTATGTGTGTGCTCGCCTGACTGAGTGCGAGTACACACCTAATGTTTGTGTGTGTGTGTAGTTAATGCTGTTACCAGCAACAGAGAAAAGGCGGCCTTCACAGTGGAAGAAGCAGAGATGGATGCTGAGTGGAGCTTGGGAAACAAAGACAGTCAGAGTCAGGACCCAGGAGGCTGAACAGTCAGAACCATGGCAGCAGAAAACCTGGAGTCCATCTTCAAGGTCACTGCTGAGGCTGGATGCTGCTCGCTGCCCCTTGTCCTGCTCACCTGCTTAGCCCTGGGTCTGGATACTGGGCTCAGTAGGCCCCTGCTGGGATTAGAAGCCACACAGCGCTGCTATCTGCCCTGCTTCTGAAAAAAACCTTTTAGTGTCTTTGCCTTTTTGTGTTTCTTGCTCTAGACACAAAGTATTAGAAGGAGACATCAGTGCACTGAGCCCCAGGCTGGGCCCATCTGCCTCCCCTGTAGGAGCTGGAGAAACTGGCCCGGAAGCATGTAAAGTGGGAGTCCCCTTCTGTTCACAGAAACATTCAGGTGGCAGGAAGGACACTTAGATTCCCAGAAGTCAGAGGAAAGAAAAATGCCTGAAATGTGGCCTGTCTCTAGCCAGACTCCGGGCAGGTGCTGAAGGACCCCACGTGGCATCCACAGACCTGGAGAACAGGCTCCTAAGCCCAGAGATCAGGTGTCATGGTGACAAGCAGTAGGACATCTTGTGGGATGCATCTGTAGTCTAGCCCTTGGGAGGTAGAGGCAAGAGGATTAGGAATTCAAGGCCAACCTGGACTACATGAGGACCTAAACCCCAAAGTAAATCAACTTAATGAGTCTCCATACTCTAGAGGCTTTAGTTTTCAGGAAGTAAAGACGGTAAAGGTCAAAGGGCATTCTAAGCAAATTTGGTTTGAAGTCATACTTCACGTGACAGCTGATTCTCAAAATAAACATGCTGATAAAACTGAAGTTGCTGAGCTAGCACTCGTGGCCATCATTGTGCCTTTTAGAAATACCCAGCTGTCTACAAGGTGTGAAGTGGTTGGCCTGTTCCTGGAGCCTTCATCTCCTTCATATCGTGAGGTGCTCTGATGTAGGTACAGCTATTTACTGTGACTCCTTAACCCTAATAAGACCAGAGCTGGAAAGTAGGGAAGCAGGAGATGTTGATCAAAGAATATATTGTCTCAGTTGAACAGGAAGAATAAATGGCTAGTATTTTGGGTGATACGAATTAGCTTAGTTACACATTGTAGGTGGTGTGTGTGTGTGTGTGTCTTAGTGGTATTGTGCTAGTGTAAAGTTCTGCCTTTAACCCCAGCACTACGTGAGTACTTCTGCTAGTACCACTGTTACTGCTGCTGCAAGTACTATTGAGTTCACACTGCAGACATATTTATTATGGCATCATTTTGTACTCTATTACTTATTAAATGTGTTGCTATCCAATAAAGAATAAAGTTAGTCAACCAATTAGAGGAGGATTTTGAGAATTTACTGGTAGTAATTAAAGTCCAGCTAATTCTCTTTGCCTTTGGTAAACATGACTATGCAACTTCCCTTTGTCCTGGGTTGTCAGGTACATTCGCTGGCTGCTCAGTTCAGTGAGTGAGTCAAATGTTGTAGCAATTTCCTTGTAAATTAGCAAAACAGAAAACATGCATGAAAAACTGGGGTTTTCTAAGGGGAGTCAGACCGCAGACACAAACACTCCCTGATAGTTGAGTGTAGCCAGAGGAGAGGATAAAACACAAGACTTGCTATAGGATGGGGCTCAGAAAGTGTGGATGTTTGGTTGCTGTGATAAAACACCATGACCAAAAGCAACTTAAGGAAGAGTTTATTTCGGTTCTGATTCCAGAGGGAGAATCCAATGCAGGAGACCAGGGAAGAAGCTGAGAGATCACAGCTCTGGTCACACACAGAAAACCGAGAGCCTATTGGGAGTTTGTAAACTCTCAAAGCCCACCTCTAATAATGTACTTTCTTCAGTAAGGCTGCCCCATAAAGGTTCTATAATCTTCACAAACAGCGCCACCAACAGGAAATCAAGTGTTTAACCCACGAGTCTATGGGGACATTTCTCATTCAAACCACTAAACTGGGTTTTATGCGGTTTCAACAAATTCATAATCACTACTAAGTCTATTTGCAAATGTTGGTTAGAGCTAAAATGTTCTCCAGTAACAGTAGGCGTTAATAGAATGACCAGGGGAATTAGAACAGGAACATGTTAATAGATGTTTTGATTACACATTCCTTTCTCATTGTCCTCGTTATCTTTAATTGTAAACCTGAAAGAACCAAGTTAGCTGAGGAAAAGCTAGGTGAGATTGGCCTAGCGTGTCTGCCGGGGATCGGCTGTCTTGTTGATTGATATTGGAGGTCCAGCCCCACACAGCACCATTCTCTAGGCAAGGTGGTCCCTGGCTATATAAGAAAGCTAGCAAGGCAGGAGCCTGTGAATGCGTGGCCAGCAAGCAGCGTTCCTCCATGAGGTTTCAGCCTCAAGCTCTGGCTTGACTTCCTACCTCGTCTTCCCTCAGTGATGGACTGTGACCTAGAAGTGAAAGCCAAATTTGCTTGGAATGTTTTATCAATGCAGCAGAAAGAAAACTAGAACAGTCCTGAAAATGCTAAGATTATAGAAATGTCTGTATTTCAGGGAGATACACCCTGAAGTATTTAGGAGCAAGTATCATGATGTCTGTCACTTTTAAAGAATTGAAACTCTGGATGGACAGCCGTTAACCATTGCACATTTCCTTTCTGAAGTTTTCTGTAGGTTTACAGACTATTCAAAGTAAAGAATTAGGAAGAGTCATTATTAAAATGTCTCTTTTGTGAATCAATATATTCACTCATTAAAGTAGAATACCCAAGTACAACCTTTTTGAGGTTCCCTCTGTACCTGCTTGCCTGCTAATATCTACCCCCTGAACCCAGGAGCAGTGACACAGCTTTTTAAAAAATAGTTAATGCATGCATTCATTCATACATCATGTATTATTCTATTCATAGAAAATTCTATTTATTCTATTCACTCATAGCAAACATGCAGTTCAGGAAGACCCTGAAATGAAGACGCGGCCGGCTGTAGGAAGTTGTAATCAGTGGCTTCAAAGAGACGCAGGGAGACTTCTGTCCTATTGCTCCTGCTCACCTGGATGCCTTTTGAAGTCAAAAGTCCTTTTTAATGTCTCATCTGCTTTATCAGAACATTATTTAAAAGACTCTCTGTGTGTCTCCTAAGCAGACAGAGCCAAGCCAGCTTTAGCCTGTTACAAAAGTATTTGCGAGAAGATTACAAGTCCACAGTTTTTTTTTATCTATTTCCCTCCCACCCCTTAATACTTACTTGCCTTTTGCTTTTGACTCCTCTGCTCCTCTGCCTTCTGCCTTCTTAGGGCACTCTTGTTTGTATCAGTGTACCTCAAGGCTTACTCGGGTATGCTTTGAAGCGTCTTCACGGGTGGGAGACCAAGTTCAGGAGTGAGATCAGTTGTTTAACAGAAACGGCCAGCTAGAAGCTGTGCTATGCTTTCCATTGGCCCTGCCTGCTGGCTTACCACGCCTGAGCCGGGCTGCGAGCACCCAGAGATCACTCACTGCTTACTGCGCCACAGATTTGGAAGTAGGAACGTCAGAGGAGATGTGTTGCTGACCTGGAACAGTGCAAGAACGGACAACAGGTCTCCACAGTGGGGTGGCAGAGCCATCACCGCGCCGTGGAACAAGAAGTGAATGCAGCCTTCACACCGCGAGAGCACGTGCCACCGCGAGAGCATGTGCCACCGCGAAAGCACGTGCACACGTGTGTCAGGGAACCTCAGAAACAGGTCCCAAGACAAAAACCGGCAAGCGCACTTTTTAAAGAGGAACGTCCTGTTTGCTTGGTGCTAAATGGCGGTGGATAGGCGCAGCATGTTCATTAAACTCTGCCAAGGTAGTAGGTTCACAGAGGCCAAGAACCCCATCTGTTGACTGTCTTTCTCCCCTTCCCCTTCCCTTTGCAGTGCCGCAGGTAGCCAAGCCTGGCTGCAAACTTGGAACATAGCTAGGGATGACCTGAACTTCTGGACCTCCTGCTTTCTGGGTTATGTGGCACTGGAGCTTGAACTATAACCCGAGTGCCGTCCCGACTCTCACTGGGAATTTTCAGTAGCTGCGGTGCTACAGAAGAATAGCATGACACTTAGAAGCAGCTAAGCTGAGCTCAGGGTCAGCAGCGAGGAATTCTAATCTAGTGAACCTTTTGCAGGAGCCATGACTGCGAGAGTCTGCTGGCGGTTAAGCATGCTGAGAAAGATTCTTGCGTTCAAGATGCTTCATTTTCTTTACCTAATGTGGTTTTACTTGGACAGGGCTGAAACGGGTATATAAGCAGTTGGAAGAGATCTATATTTGTTATAGTTGTCCAAATCAGAGTTCTCGAATTTCCCATAAATTGCTTCATTGTGCAGTCGTGGCCTGTGTCTTTTGGAAGCCCCCATTTCTGCCTTTAGGTATTGCCTTATGGTTTTCAGACCACTTTATAATTCCTAGTGCTTCTGTTTCGAGGAGGAAGTTTTTCCACACATTGGTGGACAGTATGGTGTATTGCCTTAAATAAACACATATAGAGATGATAGATAGATTATAGATAGATAGATTGATTGATAGATGATTGATAGATACATGATAAATAGATGATAGATAGATAGATAGATAGATAGATAGATAGATAGATAGATAGATAGAT
>JABTXL010002944.1:5213028-5244494 GCA_025134845.1 Neodon shergylaensis | reverse complement strand
GTAATCCAGCTGCAAATGAGCCAGGCCCTGTGCTGCAGGTCTGTAATGCAGCTGCTAGGGAAGCTGATGCAGGAAGACTTTACGTGTAAGGCCTGATTGTACTGTTGAATGAGTCTCAGGACAGCCTAGGAAGGGTAGCTGTCAGTCTACTCAGTGGTAGAACCCTGGGTTCAATCCCAAAGATAAGAAAAATTGTTATATCCAAAAACTGATTGTAGTCAGTCTGGTATTGGTGCAGACGGGTTAAGTCTCGTCGTCAACAACTTCCAATGTCAGAGGCTAAGAAGAGAAAACGTTTGTCTCCTGCTCATGTCACTGTCTAGCATGCATCAGCAGGTGAACTCAGCTCCATGCGGTCACTCTGGGTACCAGGCTCCTTGTTTCCCACAATGTCTTAGTGTCCTCCTTCAAAATCTCTGCATCAGCAGCAGATGAACGATGGAGGAAAGAGGAAACCCACATGCCCCAGGCTACAGAGGTCACTTTTGTTGGAAGGTCTTGCTGGTCAGAGGTTTCACTCCATCATGGCCTGGCAGCTTTCTCCAAAGCTCAGTGACATGGGGACTCTCTCCCCAGAGAAATTTCCTAGTCTCTACCTGCCTTTATCTGGAGAATGTCCCTGGGCCCAGAGGATTGACCTTTTCTCAAAACTGTTTCTAAACCTGGATGCCTGGTTTATCTGTAGAAAGACCCTGCACAGTTCCCTGATAGAAGCCGCTCCTGCTACATATATGATAAGTAAGACTTGTACTAGAAGCTTTGCTCTAGGATCCCGCTGTTACTAACCCAGCTTATGATAGGACTGTGCCACTTAATGCAAATTAGGGTTTCTCTCAGGCTCCCAGTCCTATGTATTCCCCATACTCTGGAATAAAGCTAAATCAATTCACTGTTCATCTCCCGGAGGGCTATCTCCATCATACCTACAGTGGTCCAAACCCTGTTCCCTGTGTTCTCCCTCCTCCCTCATGGACCAATGCACCATCGATCTAAAAGAAGAACAGAGCTACATATTCCACTCAGAAGATCTGGTTCTAGTGTAAACCCTCCTAGGGAAAAAGACTACAAAACGTGACCTAGTGGGGGAGAACCCGTGGTGACATGGTGAACTCTGTACTCTGTGGGGGATCTACAGAACATCTCCCATTCTCAGGTGTTAGGTTGGTACCCTGGCTTCTAGGGACGGGGGTGGGGGGGCAGTAGAAGAGGTGACCTGAGCCTGCACTTCTTCTGCATGGTCCAGCCCAATAGGAAACTAGAGAGCCAGAAAGTCTATGGCTGCTGCCGATATAGGGATCAGCCCAAGGGGAAGGGGCTAAGGCTAAGTGGAAGATGTTCACTGTCCCTGCTAGAGTTGGGGCATTTTATGTAGTTAATAGCAGAGAGGTTGGAGGTGGGCAGGGTGGGAAATAGTCATGACAGTTTTGAGCATTTTCCAGAAAAGTCAGGCACCTTGTCTGAAGGTGGCTCATCTGCATTTCCTATGCTCTTAGCTCTTTCTGAACCCTGGGTAGGGGAGATGGGGAGATGGGAACGGTGATGAGGATGAGCTGAACTCTCTGGAAAACTGCACAGCCCCAGCTCACCACTTTTCTGCACTTCCAATTGTCTTTGGGATTTTGTCAAAGATAATTTGACTTATCATGAGTGTTGATTTGTGTGTGTGTGTGAATGTGTGTATGGTCTAGTTTAGGGCTGAGCCTCCCCTGGGTCTGTTGCTGACTTTGTCTGGTTTTTGGGAGTTTGAACTCTTAGCTTTAGCCTTTTGGAACATGAGTCAGGAAGGTTCCAACAACAGCCAGCAGCCGTTAACTCCCTCTACAGATGGATCCCATCCATCTTTGCAAATATTTTCTCCCTTCCCACACCCTGGAGGGGCAGATTGCACATGGGAGGCACAGGATTCACTTTTGGTAGATACATATGCTCAATGTATAAACAAGCTTAAAACACATCGTTTCATTCCAGCAGGCTATATGTATGACTTTTCTCCATAGGTACTTTTCTTCCCTGCATTTAAAGCATTTGATGTTTTAACGAACAAATTCTGAAAGCTTTTTTAAAAATTAAATTTGATCCAGGAATGCATTCATTTTGTAAGACAAGTTACAAGCAAGCATGGTTCCCATTTGTGCTCAAGTCAGCAAGGAGAAATGGCACAAGAGTACAGAATAAAGGAAAAGCTGTGTCAACCCTTATGCGGGTAAAGGTCAGGGAGAGAACTTCTCTGTCACAGTCCCTGGAAGCTGGTAATCCTGTTTTCTGTCGTGCAGTACTACTACAGCATAAAGGACATCAGCATCGGTGGGCGGTGTGTTTGTAATGGCCACGCAGACGAATGCACCGCTGACAACCCTGAAAACCAGTAAGTACGGCCAGTTCCCTCCTCACCTTGCTAGGAATAAGACTAGCTATCGCAGTAGAGATGTGCACCCACCTAGAGACTTTCAGGTTCTAGACTGGGAACTGGGCCCAGGTCCTCTAGAAGAACAGCCAGTGCTCTTAACTGCTGAGCCATCTCTCCTGCCCCTGACTTCAAAATTATTTCATGTGAGGTTTCTACCATGTTTGACAGTTCCTACCTCGAGATGAAATTGGAACCAAAGGTGGGAATGCGTGTTAGGATCTTTCATGATTGGCATGTACTCAAATAGTCTTTAGTCTCATTTAAATTGCGCCGATAGGGAAGAGTTCAGCAAGGACAATCTGGTGTGGAATGTTTGTGACATCTCTATGCATGAGCAGGAAACAAGCCTCTGCTTGAGATGGCCCAGAGACTTGATGGAGGAGGCCCATTTTGGACAATCAGTGAAGTTAGTTCTAGACAGAATACAGTTTTAACCAAGAAGGTTTACCACCTGACCTCACTGCACGGATAGTAGCAGGATGGCACTTTTGATTCTGGGCTTCCGAGCAGCCTGCTAAACAGGAGGAGTTTGCTCATGTTCATCTTTTGCTGTGTCACAACCTAAAATGCCAGCTGCTTAGGAAAAAAATGACAGTCGATATTAGGCGAGATAAGACCAGACTAGAGAGGCCACCCTGGAAAGGACTCTCTAATAGAATGGGCCAGAAGCATTTCTGCAGAAGATACAAAGCCAAGTGCTACCACACCTTTAGCCTAGACTGAGAATCAGTACAGCAGAGGCTTGATGATGTCAGTGCCGTCCAGGCGGGGCACCGTCCAGGAGGGCACCATCAAGGCGGGCACCGTCCAGGAGGGCACCGTCCAGGAGGGCACCGTCCAGGAGGGCACCATCCTGAGGAGAGCCTGTGTGATCTCCAGCTGTCACGCATGCCCGTTAAGTCCATGTCAGTGTGCCTTCTCAGACAGTGGGCAGGGTAATGGTTGGAATCTTCTTTTTGGAGTGTGTCTCTTCAGTTGGGCCATCCTCCACACGACCTCTTACAGAAGGGCTGTGGGAGAGCCTGGAGCCTGTCAGGAGCCTGATCCACAGTGGTTTTGAGTCTTCTTTCAAACACAGATGAGTGGTAACTCAAGCACAGCACTCCATTCCAATGCCCAGGGCTAAAGTAGATGTCAAATGATCTCAGCTATGTGTCCTGTAAGAGCGCTGGGGCAGCCTGCGGGAACCTAGTGCTCCGAGAGCTTTCCAGTGACTGTCTCCTGGTCACCTCTGTGCTGCAGGGAGCCTGCGAGTACAATTCCAGGTTTCAGTGAAGCTGGGATGCTAAACACATCCCAGGAAACTTACCATCTGCTTGCTCACTTATTCTTATTTCTTACTCATTCATATTTATTGTTTTGTTTTCTGTAGCCCAGGCTAGCCTGGATACTGTCTATCCTTCAGCCTCCATGGAGGGGTGATTATAGGAATGAGCCGCCATGCCCAGTGTTGTTCATTTAATGTAACACAATGTGGTAGAGGAGAAAAAGCTGGCGCTTGAGGGTCGAACTTTAGCTTGACATTTGGTTCTCAGTTATCACCACTTGACCTTTGGCGAATATTTTATTGTCTGCATCTTAGTTTCACCATCTGTGCAATGGAGACACTGGGGGAGGGGTTAACATAATGTATGCAAATTGCTTTGTTCTGGTAATGGCACAGTGAATGTGCTGTGGATGGATCAACAATTGTGTGTGTATTGTATATCATGTTTGTTTACAGGAACAGAGGTTTCTGTTTGGCTTTGGGGCTGATCTGAATGTAAACTCTTCCTTCATTAGGGCTGGGGAGTAGGGGGTATAACTCAGTTGGTGAAGTTCTTATCTACCAGGCAAGAAGTGCTGTCTTCCATCTCTAACACCACATAAACCAGGCATGTAGCGCATACCTATAATCCTTACACTTGCAAGGTAGAAGCAGCAGTAGAAGTTCAAGGTCTTCCTGAGCTACAAAGTGAGTTCAAGATCAGTCTGGGATAAATGAGAACCAATCTTTAACAAAATAAGACATGAAATCAATGCAAGCAAACAACGTTTCAAACTCAGGATGCCAAGAGAGGAGGTTGCCCTGAGTTTGATGCTATACCTACAACCGCTCCTTTCAAACATGCTTTGCTTTCGTGCTCAGGTTCCGATGCAAATGCCAGCACCACACCTGTGGGGAGACTTGCAATCGCTGCTGTGCTGGCTTCAATCAGAGGCGCTGGCAGCCAGCTGCTCTGGGGCAGCACAGCGAGTGTGAAGGTGAGTGGATGCTGAGATTAAGGATGGTGGAAACTCCAAGATGTCCTATATGCTCCTCTATATACACGGTTATGAGAAAATTGAATGTATACACTGGGCACAGTAAGAGATGAACAGCAACTAATAATAAAAGACACCAGATTGTGATGAACTGGCCAGCATCACCATGTTTGCTCTTGTGAGCCTTTATTAAGTAAGACAGGGTTATAGGAACCTAAGACGCATTTACATTGACCCTGCAAGCTGATCTCATTCCCAGCATGAATCCAGGCGACTATCTAGCTGGAAGTAACAGCCATGCAAAGACAGCCTGCATCCGTGCTGTTCTGCCAGCATGGCACACGATGTGAAACATGAATTATTATTTTTTGTGACTCCCAATCTAATATTTGTAGAATACAGGTAACTTTACTATGGGAAATGTAACCATTGACAAGAGGGAACCAGATTAAGGAAAAATCACACTTAAGAGGAAAGTATAAGAAGAACAAAGAATTATTAAGTATATACATGGTACTTTCATGTATGGTAAGGCTGAGTGTTTAACATGATGATCTCTCTTTTCAGCAGTTGTGGGGTGTGATAGCGGATAGAGGGCTGGAGAGAGAGGTGTGAGTGATGGCTGTGTTGAGAGTAGGTGCTGCCGTGGACTATTTCCTGTGGGAGGTAAAGGGGTCAGAGAGAACGAGGAGATAATGCAAAGCTGCCTTGATCACAGGTGTGTTAGAAAGCAAGGAAGTGATGGACCTGCCCCTCAACATCTCTATGAGTTATTTTTCCTGGTGCTGTGCTACAGTTACCAACAAAAGGAAGTTACAAAGTTACATCTTCTTAAACCTCCTCCTTCCAGCTACATGTTGGTAACTGGGTTCTCCCATGTCCATTTCTGAGACCTTATCGAGGAGCTGCCATGAGCGTTATAATTAGATAGCTTCAATCAGATACTTTAGTGACTGTGTTAGGCATACTTGACTAGTCAAGATAGTAATATCTGTTTAATTTTATGTCCTGATCTTTTTGATTGTTTTTAATCTTTTTTTATTTTTAAAAGGATATTTTGACATATCTTTCCCAGTCATTATGAATTATTTGGTGTCACTCTTGGTGGCATATAGAATGATCACAGTAGGAATCAAAATTAATATGGCAGGGTTAGCTGAGTGCCATTCTGAGCCTAGGCCCATGCTCCATCACAAACAAAATACGTGCAGCTCCATCTCCACAGGATTTATAGTCAGCCAGATGGGTTGTTATTTGTCTATAGGTAGACATTAACCTAATTCCTGTTTTTCACTATTACACATAGTCCTAAGATCAAAAGTTTAGACTTTTGAAATATAGGATTTGGAATCAGGCAAAAACTGGACCAACGTCTGGCTCTCTTGTTTATGGCTTATATAGCTATGAATCATCTTGTAACCTTGTTCTACCTCAGTTTTCCTATCTGTGGTATGGGGATAAGGACACCTACCTTAGAAAGCAGATTAAATGCCACAAAGCATATAAGTGTGTTTATATGAATAAAGAGCTGGGCAATAGTTTGCAGTAACTGTAGTCTGTGTACATAACTCTAGTAGGCATTTTGATTCACCATTGTTCTATCTTTTAAGAAAAGAGAAATGTTTCATTTACTATCAAACAGAAGGAGTCTACAAAGTACAGTCTTTTCTATAATAGTCTCTGTGTAAAAAATCCCCTGTAATTGTTCACAGAGTGTCTCCAGTGTTTCAGAACAGACTTTATTGTAAGCCACAGATCAGCGATCCTGTCTGTGAACTTACTAAAAGCGGCACACTAATCTGACCAAGGATGCTTTCTCCCAGCTTGCAACTGCCATGGGCATGCCGTGGACTGTTACTACGACCCAGATGTGGAGCTACAGCAGGCGAGCTTGAACAGCAAAGGCACCTATGCAGGTGGGGGAGTGTGCATCGACTGCCAGGTGAGACACGCCTACAACCATCACCCTGTATCAACCGTTGTCGCCTTACATCCAGTTCAAATAGATTCATGTGGGCAAAGCCATCACCAGAACAGAGTAGGGGCAGGGACAGACCCACACTGTGTCACAGGGTGACCTTGAGGAAAGGACAAAAGCAACCCAACTGGGACAGTGAGGTCTTTCACAGATGGCTCTGAAACAGCTCGATTTTATGTGGAAAGCTAAGCTTTAATCCCTACTCAAATCTATAAAATTGATCTGATATTAAACATGGACCTGAATGAAGGTAGAGCTGTAAACTTTAGAGAAAAACACTGGGTCCCGTATGATTCAGAAGGGGAGGTAACTTTCCTCAGAGGAAGCCGCAATCACGGGAGATTAGGAAATCGAATTTCACTGACATTAGAAACTTCTGACCACTCCCACTGAAGATCACTCAGGGGTGAGCTGCAGACAGGGAGAGCAAACTCGCAAACCTTGGTAGTCATTGGCGCCCATTATTGGGTTCCTCCACTGAAGTAATAAGCCAAATCAAACCAAATTAGTAAATCCAGATTTAATAAGTAGAACAGAGCAAAGCAACTCCCAGGTGACTCTCAGGAAGGCAGGAGAGAGAACAACAGAGCAAGTGGCAGATCTGCTGGGGCGGGGCTCAAATGGCCTGTAGGCATCTGGAACAGTGTCCAGGAAGAACTACCCATGGTGATGGGAGCAGTGGGGTTGGGCTGAGCTTCCCAACGGTCCTAAGCTCTTAAATGAAGGCAGGTAACACCCCCCCACACACACATACATACCGTAACAAAACAGCCTCTTATAAATGTAAGTACATGAATGATTAATAAGCTGGCAATCAAGGGCTGAGCTGCTTCAGTCAGGAGGAAATATCAACCAAAATCACAAAATCCCCTCCACCTCTCACCCGGGCAGCAGTTTATTAAAAAGCCTAGAAATTCAATTTCAGTGCGACGTGAGACAACTATACATGCCATCCCCTCAACAGAAATGGTGTACCGTGGTTGCAGCAACCTATAAAATGCTGCGAAACATGCAGCTTCCTACACTGTGATCAGCCCACTCCCAGTTTATCTACAACAAACAGAAATGCTTTGGCTGTGAGCCAAGGCTTTAATGGCGGAGCCATCTCTCCAGTCCCAGAAATGCGTGTTTCCAAACTGCCGCCAGCATCAGTGGTAAAGTCAGCAGTCGTAGGATCGATGGACACATCCTTGCTCATCATTTCACAACAAATACTAAGGGATAAAAGAAGACCTTGTTTGAGGCTACATTACAGCACTGAGGATCTTAGGGGCAGCGCAGCAATAGAAAATCAGCTTCTTAAAGGGCTCCTGTTGTGTGGCAGCCATTGGCACAGAATTCTTCAACACAAGTTATTAGAGGAAAATGTCAAAGTGTGATTAGCTCTAAGGAGCTGCAATGGTGGGGGGCTGACTGGGCAGGAACATGGGGATGTTCTGAGTGTTTTCTATACTGCGGTAAGAAACTGGGCTCTTATTCATGTGCATTGCCTGACATTGGCAAATTATGATTGAGAGTTTTGTATGTATGAAGTATATTTTATAATAGAACAAAAATCATAAGCACGTGTTGACTCCAGTTATTAACTCCGTGCTTAAATACTTGGTGGAAGGTGGTTGGCACTGTAGCATGTAGCATGTAGCACATGTAGCACGACAAGAAGTCATATGTTGGTGAACAGACAGACAGAGGCCGGGGAACGCTTATGTGGAAATAAGAACTCAAGTGGGAAGTTTACTGTTTATGGGAATCTTTAGATGGGGCGTGTATGACCATTCAGTGTGAAGACATCCAAAACAAATACTGAGGCAAAGAGGAGGCAGGAGTCTGTATGGCTGCCTGCGTCGGCTCCTCTTGGCCTCTGTTTCTTGTGGTAACACTGACATACTTAGTGAAGACTGGCGGTTACCCGGGTTTTGGTGGGCATTGCTCAGAGGTAGCCTATCCCTGTTAACCAAATGACGTTGAACCTCTCCTATGAAGATAGGGCTAGCTCCCTAGTCCTTCACATCCATGGAGAGGTCAACGAAGTGTTTATCTCACTCTTCCCAAACCATCTGTGTTTCACAGGAAACACATAAAAACATATGGGATCCAGACGCAGAACATATGGTTCTGTTCTGCCCCAAACCCGACCACGCACAGAAAAGATATTTAAAAAGGAAAATGCACTCTTTCTCCAGAGCTCATTATAAAGAGAAAATGAGGTAGATGGGCCATCTGAAAAGACTAGCAATTCCAAAAAAATCAAGAAGAGAGCAAACATGAAACATACCTATTAGTATGGTACATACGGGGTACACGGCTTTGAATATCAGGGGCATGCAGGCCCAAGAGGTCACAAAAGGAGTTGATTGTGGGGCTGGAGTCAAACTCCTAACACTGCACCAAAATTCATCAAACATAACCTGTGCTGAGCACAGTGTTTTCAGACTTGAAATACAGCAAACATTTTAACTTTCTGAAGTCAGCCTATACATTCAGTTCAATTTTAATACTTTTGTGGAGATGGACAGGCAGATTCTGGACTTACTAGCAGAGAACACAAGAATGGATAATTAGAAATAATCCATCTTCAGAGGATCATAATCACTGTGAATCTGTAGTTGGATATGGACTCAGAATGGGGATTACAGTCTGCTAGAAGCTAACAACCTAAACCAGTGCACGGGAATGGTACAATTTGATTTTATATGTCATGTCATCCATAGTAGAAAAGGTGGATATTTTGTAAGTGGTGCTGGGACACTTGGTTCTTTGGTGGAAAACTAACTGCATTTTATGCTATGCATACAATAACATGGGAGTCTTCACTGATAGAAAAAGAAAGAAGGGCTGGGCGGTGGTGGCGCACGCCTTTAATCCCAGCACTCGGGAGGCAGAGGCAGGTGATCTCTGTGAGTTCGAGGCCAGCCTGGTCTACAAGAGCTAGTGCCGGGACGGGCACCAAAGCTACAGAGAAACCCTGTCTTGAAAAACCAAAAAAAAAAAGAAAAAGAGAAAAGGGCCGCAGGGCTGGCCACTGGCCAGCTTGGTGATCAGGTTCGAGTTTGCTGGTAAAGAACACATAACCTACAGCAAATTATGTCCCCTAGAAATTCAGTAATTGGGCTGCTTTCCACCATTTCTGTTCAGTGCCCATAAGTGGAAAACAATGAATTATCATCTCAAAGCACACACAAACAGGCTGTCCCTAGACACTGTCACATACAGTCTCAGTGAAATGGGGTAACTCATAAAGAAGGCTCCATCTTTACATGGTGGAAGACAGAAGGATAAAAGGGCCAAATTCTGTGGTCTCCTTTCTAAGGGCCTTAATCCACTCGTGAAGGATAATCCTTTATGACTGGATCACTTCTCAAAGCCAGTGTCTCTTAACACTATTACCCTGAGCATTGAATTTAAGGCTGGGTTTTGAAGAAGACCCAGTTGAACTGCAGCAGATAGTTGTAGTTTAGTTAGGACCACCAGCTCCCCAAATAACCACACAGAGATTCATTACTTATGAATGCTCTGCCAATAGCTTAGGGTTGTTACTAGCTCTTACAACTTAAATTAATCCATATTAAATTAATCCTTTTTCAGCATGGCACGTTCATGTCCTGCTCCCTCTCCTCTGCCCTCCTTCTCCCCAGTGTTTTCTCAGTTGGCTCTCCCGCCTAACCTCTTCCTGCCCAGCTATTGGTCAATTGGCTCTTTATTAAACCAATAAGAGCAACACATCTTCGCAGTGTACAAAAGGATTATTCTACAGCAGATAGTAATGGTGACAGACTTAGATTCTTGTCCTGAAGAGAAAGCAGTTACCAGAGGCACATATAGATCCCGTTAGTATTAGTTTATTTTATTCCTTGGGTTTCCCGTTTTAACTACTGGGTTAGGGTATGAGATATTCTACGGTGGCCAGTTTCCTGAGTTGTGGTATCTGAGTAGATGAGCTAGGCATCCTTTGGGGGGTATTGAAGTAACAGAAGGACAAGAGGCGTTAGTAAGGAGCAAGATCCCAGGGTAGCTGGAGAAGTGAGTCAGGAGAAGGGCAGATAATTCCAGAGAGGCACAAAGCCCAGTTCATGTGGGACCTTGATAAGGAAATTCTTCCTGGGTTCTTCGAAGACAAGGTGACTAGTGATGGCGTCCACATGGAGTGGACGGTCTCTGTGTGCTTAGGGCTCTCAGAGACAGAAGGTTAATGGAGGAGGTGCAGCCAAGGAACTGACTGCCAGAGGCAGAGAGTTAGGGCTTGCCTAAAGGTGTTAAAACATGTTTGGAAAGCTCCCTGTGGTGGAATTCAGACCCCAGACACCCAGATCAGGGCCTGGCTTCTAGGTGAGCGCTCCATAGCGTGCATCCGGACTGGGGTCAGTTCTGTGTATAGAATTTGCTGGGTGAGCATGAGGACTTGGAGTTACACTGCAAACCCCCATGAAGCAGGCAGACTCTGCTGGCAAGATGGCTTTCTGGATACTGGATAAAGGCTCTTGCGAATTTAAGCATGAGGAGCTGTGTTCAATTCCTGGAGTCCGTGGTAGAGGGAAAGAACCAACTCCCGAAAGTTGTCCTGTGTGTGCACCGTGCTGCACACACACCCTTCCTCTGGGGGGAGCCAAAGCAGGTGGAAGACAGGCTTTTTGCCTTTCTGCCCTTACTCAGCTTGGGTCTCTGATTCTCGTTTAATGTTAAGCCCTGTGCAAGCACAACATCAAACATCCACTCCTCCCAGCAGGACCTCTAGACCCCAGCGTAAGCCTGGGAAGCCACCCCGACTCTTGTGCCTTGACCTGTCTGTACTCGGTTCAGCCAGGACCCTGCTGTCCATAAATGCAATGGTGTGAGTTACCCTCAGACTGTGGAGGACCTAGAGAAAACCATCCAAAACCGAGGCATTATCCTATCTGTAGTGTTTCCTCTCTCAGTTCTTCGCTGCTATTTAAGTATGTGTTGAGGCAGAGAGGCAAGGCTGCCCCCCTCAGAGAACAGTTCTCATGTCCTGCTCTAATTGGATTGCTAGCCAAGGTTAGCCATAGTAGCAAGCAGTGGGATGGAAGGGGAATGGCATTTGATGGGAAGACTGGGTGGGCTACAGCTCTTTCTTATTTGCTTAGAAGCTTCCTGTGAGTGCTGGCAGGCTGGCCAGCATGGTTTTTGACTTTGGTGCTAAATTAGATTCAGATTTTTAGCCCACAGAACAAGAGTGGTAAAAACCAAGAGTCTGTGGTTAATAAAACCCCGCAGGGAGAGGACACAGACTGGCCTTTGTTCTCCCCAGGTTTCTGTGAAAGTTCCGTGTGGTTCGTGTTGCTCTGCTTTTGCTGCCTTTTCCATAGTGACACTGCTCAGTGCTTTTCGGGTGATAAGGAGACAGAATTGAGCTGTGGCGTGCGTTTCTTGGAAACTGATCATGTGTACTGGGCAATTGGGCTTGTGGCAACTGTAAGAATTAACCGCGGACTAGAAAAAGCCACCCAGCTCAAAACTGAACTCTGTGTATGAGCCTCGTGCTCTCATTTTCCATTCACACAATAATTCACATTGAAAACACAGATGCAGTCAGAAAGACCAGAGACAGAGATCTTTATATGCTTTCCTTCCCAAACTGGGAAAGATATTCCCCTGCACCATCTCATCCTTTGAGCTAAAGCAGGACTGTGAGTAGCCATCCCTGGCGCTTCTGAGCTGCAGGAAGTCTAGAAACTGCTCACAGCTAGAGGGACACTATTGTTTTTTCTTAATCAAGTGTCAAGTTCATTGAAATATTTTAATTTTTTTACATTGTTTGTTTGTTGAGGTAAGGTTTCTCCACGTAAGAGCCCTGGCTGTCCTGGAACTCTCTTTATAGACCAGGCTGGCCTCAAACTCACAGAGATCTACCTGTCTCTGGCTCATATTATTTTAATTTTTAAATTTTTATTTACTTATTTGTTTGTTTGTTTATTTTTAGAGAGAGAAGCCAGGACTGTCAGTTTAATGAACCTTTCTACCTGTGTGGCAGGGATTTCAGGGAGAAGGTGAAATCAGGGTCCTGTGACACATTTTGGGTCCTGTGATACAGGGTCAGGATGGATGGTCTTAGGGACTTTGGAATTTCGGGCTTGTGTGACAGAATTATTTCTGTGGCAGATTAGCACAGAGTAAAGAGCGCTAGGCTTCTCTGGCATCCTTTGAAGGATTTGTCCTTGTTTCCCCAGCACAACACAGCGGGTGTGAACTGTGAGAAGTGTGCACAGGGTTTCTACCGGCCCTACGGAGTTCCAGTGGAGGCACTCCATGGCTGCATCCGTAAGTCTCATGGCAACTCTGTGCATATGACAGGCTGTGTGCATTACCCCAAGGGTGTCACAGGTTCGGGGGCCTGGACGGTCTTTGTTCCCTTGCCTCGTAGTATTGGTTCTATTTCCTTCTAACTGAGTTATCTCAGGTAACTTCATATTTTCTCTGAGCCCAAGAATTCTCATATGTAAATAATAATGATAATACATATATTTCATAACAATAGGTGAAAAGCTATCAAAAGTACCTAGTCAAGCCCTTAATTCTTTGAATCGGTCACCTATCAAGCCTGCAATAAATGTTGCTTCGTTTGACATGTTTCTGTGATCTCCAATCACTTTAACTTTGTCATAATTAACATCAAAACAGCATAGTAAGAAGTCCACAGAAATTTAGTAATCGTTGTAGCGTTTAACTTTAGTCGAGTGTTTGCTATGCACCCCTGAGAAGTGTGGGCACAGGTGTGCTTTCTGAGCACAGTGATGGGTGGCTCACGTAGTGATTCTTTTTTCCTTTTAGCTTGCAGCTGTGGTCCGGAACGTGCATATGAGTGTGAGCAGGGCTCAGGCCGCTGTCACTGTAAGCCAAATTTCCAAGGAGACAACTGTGAGCTATGCGCAGATGGATACTATAACTTTCCATTTTGCTCGAGTAAGTATCCAGTATGGATGAGAATCCCCTTTCTGGCCCATAGCCAACCTGTGTGTGAGCAATGACGGACAGGGAGGGTTTGTGAGGGACTAGAAAAAGGCCCAGGCAGGTTTTGTTTACATGAAAGCATTTCCCAAGTTGCGAAGGCAAATCTTAGAATTTAGCTTGGTGTTGTACAATAGCCATTGCCATTTTATTAGGTCAATGGGCTTAGGCTCAAATACTGCAAAATTCAACTTGATAGTAGAGTGTGACTTTGATAGACCTAGTGCATCATGCTTTGCAGGATGGGGGCAAGAAGGTGTGTGTTCTCTCTTTCAGTGTCCAGGAAGGCAAGCTGTCAGGACCCTCTCCTCCCTCCTCCCTACCACAACGATCTGGATGAATATGTTAACATATTCATGTGTGTATATACATTTTATCTCAGAAGTGTGCTGGGAGCAGTGGGGAGCTGGGACCGACCTGTTCAGGGCTCCACACTGCAGTGTGCACCTGCTGTCCTAGAGTGATGATTTAAGCAGTGACTGCTTCACTAAGGAGACCTTCCTACTTTGGATAATCAAATGCATTTACAGGAACAACGTCTGAAGCCAATGACTGTGTTTCAGGTGCTTACCATATTGAATCTCTGCCTGGGATAGGCTCGCCAGAAATCGCCCTTGCCTTTTTAGTGGGGAAAAAATAAGAAGATGCTTCAATCGTTTTTTTTAATGTAATAAACAAAAATTCGGGGGAAAAAACTTAGAAGAAAACATTGTTTTAAAACTACTCTCAATTTTACTTAAAAAAATAAAGAGTAAAATTTCTGTTTAAAAAGAAACAATCCTAAATTCTATTTATGGTTAGACACAGCTATTCTTTGGGCATAGCTGTTTTGAATGATTTAGCACTCATGAGAATAAAACGCCACCCGTTTCTGTTTGCTGATCTGCTAAGCAGCCTGGCTTCAGTTATGAGGTGTGTTGGCCACAGAGAGCGCAGGGCCTTTCTCTCAATCAGCCTCATGTGTTGCTTTTCACTGGGGGGGGGGGGGGGGGGCTTCTTCCTGCTCAATGCAGCTTGGCTGTTCATGCTACTATCTCCTTAATCTGTGTTTTTAAATAAATTATTTTATAGGAATTCCAGTTTCTCCTGTTTATACTCTGAGTCTAGAAGACCCAGTAGCTGGCAATATAAAAGGTAAGTAGCTTTTTTTTTTTGGATTTAATGTTGATGAAAATATTATGTTCCATTCCCGTTTTTGGTTTCTGAACACGTTACCAAGTCCAGGTGAAGTCTGGGGTACTGTGGGGCTTCGGCAGATGTTTCCTGGCCATTCTCGGGCATAGTCTGTCTTTTGAAAGGACTCTGCCCAATTCAGGGTGCTGGATAGAGCTTGGGTTATAGATTACTAGTTTGCTCAAAAACCTTTCATAGTAGCCTTCGTGTCCACTGGGCCACCTGTTCCACCCACATGAACTTAGTGCAAGTGCTGTATCTGGGAGGTGATGCGAAGAAACAGCAGGGCAGGAGTGGGAAGGGCATTGAGGGATCCGCTGCAAAGGGACATTAGCCAGGCCTACTACGGTTCCTGGGCTACATCTCCTGGATGTTATCAGGAAACAAGCAGGACTCCTTGGGGATGAAGGCAGGGAGGGAATGACCTAGTGATCAGGACCTTGTGGAAAGCTGCTTCCACAGAGTGGCCACGGGAAGGCTGGGAGCACCACAGCCAGGAGCAGGAGCCCTGGGTGGAGGGCAGCAGATGTGAGCATCCTTTGGGGCAGGGAGGTGAGTAGTAACTAGAGGATTTGGTACTACACCTACATAACAACCGTTTGTTCCACAAGTTTCCCTGCTACTAAAAAATACCAGTCTGGGTGCTAAAGGCTTAATAGTGCACAGAGAAACATTCCCGGCATCTCTAGAACTTCTGTTTCTACGGGGTTTGTTAGGATGGGGACTCAGAGCTCAAACAACAACACATGTATCAAGACAACATGTGTGTGTATGTATCTGCAAACACACACACATACACATAAAATTATGTTCTAATTGCTGTGCTAGTTGGCTTCCTGTTGCTGGACCAAGTTGTTTGCAAAATCAGTTTCTGAGGAGGAAAATCTGTGCTTTATTTGCTCTATTGCTTTGGGCATGTAGAGACACAGCTCTGCATGACGGAAGTGCATGGTTGGGGGGCGGGTATTCACTTCATGGCAGCCAGGAAGCAAGTAGGAAGAAAGGTGAGATCCAACATCGTCTTCGAGGGTGCCCACAGCAGGGATCAGCAGCATTTTCTTTTTTTTTTCCTACTGTGGGCATATTCTTTTTTTTTTAAATTTATTTATTTTTTATTTATTTATAAAAGATTTCTGTCTCTTCCCCACCACCGCCTCCCATTTCCCTCCCCCTTCCCCAATCAAGTCCCCCTCCTTCATCAGCCCAAAGAGCAATCAGGGTTCCCTGACCTGTGGGAAGTCCAAGGACCTCCCACCTCCATCCAGGTCTAGTAAGGTGAGCATCCAAACTGCCTAGGCTCCCACAAAGCCAGTACGTGCAGTAGGATCAAAAACCCATTGCCAATGTTCTTGAGTTCTCAGTAGTCCTCATTGTCCGCTATATTCAGCGAGCCTGGTTTTATCCCAGGCTTTTTCATACCCAGGCCAGCTGGTCTTGGTGAGTTCCCAATAGAACATCCGCATTGTTTCAGTGTGTGGGTGCACCCCTCGCGGTCCTGAGTTCCTTGCTCGTGCTCTCTCTCCTTCTGCTCCTGATTTGGACCTTGAGATTTCTGTCCGGTGCTCCAATGTGGGTCTCTGTCTCTGTCTCATTTCATCGCCTGCTGAAGGTTAATATTCAGGAGGATGCCTATATGTTTTTCTTTGGGTTCACCTTCTTATTTAGCTTCTCTAGGATCACTAATTATAGGCTCAATGTCCTTTATTTATGACTAGAAACCCAATATGAGTGAGTACATCCCCTGTTCCTCTTTGTGGGTCTGGCTTACCTCACTCAGGATAGTGTTTTCTATTTCCATCCATTTGCCTGCAAAATTCGAGAAGTCCTTGTTTTTTACTGCTGAGTAGTACTCTAATATGTATATATTCCATACTTTCTTCATCCATTCTTCCGTTGATGGGCATCTATCAGCAGCATTTTCTTAAACATTTAGAAATTAACTGGAATGGAACTTAGAGCCAGAGCCTTGGCAATACACAACTCTGATTTCTCTCACAAGAATGTTTAGACCTCCCATCTACAGCCCCTTTATAGCAATCTTTTTGTTATTCAAAAGAGGCTCATGGTGACCTCAGGAAAGGAAAGGAACTTGGAGAGAAGTTCAGATAACTGCCACAAAATGCTAATCTTGAAACACAGCCTGGTGAAAAATAAATGTTAACACAGATAAGTTTGAGAATTCAAAGATACAGTGATCCACCTCAGTTTGCTGGCTTATTAATTCATTTTAATTATTTATTTTTGTGTGTATATATGTCTGTGCCAATCTGTGCACATGTGTGTGTGGGTGTGTGCACGCATGCGTGTATGCATGTGTCCACGTGTGCACTGTGGAAGCCAGAGACTGACAAAAGATATCTTTCTAAGTTCTTCAGCTTGTTTGTGAGACAAGGTCACCTGAAGCTGGAGGTCACGGTCTGGCCAGACTCACTGGCCAGCAGGAGCCTGGATCCCCTATCTCCATCTCCCCAGCACCAGGAGTATAAGTAGATGCTTCTGTGCCCGGAGTTTTACATGGGTACTGGGGGCCAAAGTCAGGCCCTCATGGGTGCACAGCACATACTTTCCCATCTGATCTGCCTCTCCCTATTAATACATCCTAAAAACACTGAGCCTGGGATTTAGTTATTGCCAGAGCATCTTAGAAGTGCATATTTATAAACTACCAGCAGATACAGAGCACCAGAGGAAGCTGGCCTCCCTCCCACCCTCAGACCTGTAGAAGATTTTGTGTTCTCAAGTATAGTGGCTCTTAACTAGGCGTGTGCTAAAAAACAAACAAACAAAAAGCAGTTTATTTTTTATTCCTGCCTGTCACCCAAGGTCTTAATGTAGGCTTTCAAGGATGGAGACTGTCCTGACTCTGGACAGTTAGGGAGCATTGCCTCAGCTGGGAGGAGCTCCTGTCTAGTGGGTGTCAAGCTTCACTGTGAAGGATCACTGCATGCTTCTCATTAGGGAGCACCGCCTCTGCCGGGAGGAGCTCCTGTCTAGAGGGTGTCAAGCTTTACTGTGAAGGATCACTGGGTGCCTATCGTTAGGGAGCACTGCCTCAGCCAGGAGGAGGTCCTGTCTAGTGGGTGTCAAGCTTTACTGTGAAGGATCAGATAGGAATGACTTCTGGGCTTTGGGGCTTGATGGATTCTGTCACGTGTCCTCAACTGCTGTTGAGGGAGCCATAGCTAATATGCAATGAAAGCATTGGGCAGTATTCCAGTATAATCTATTTTTCTATAAACAGACATATGTGGCTCTCATACAAAAGTTTACAGACCCCCCAGGACCACATTAGGGTCTCCGCTGTGCAATTCTATACCCAAGCTAAAGTATTGTACTAGAGACTCACATATCCAGCCAAGATTGAGGCAATTAATCAGTCTCAAAACCCAGCCCTTCCTGTCCATGGGTATTCTACCTCCTCTGCAGACCACTGAAGATCAAAAATATATTTCTTTTTTTTTTTTGCCTTTTCAAGACAGGGTTTCTCTGTAGTTTTGGCTCCTGTCCTGGAACTAGCTCTTGTAGACCAGGCTGGCCTCGAACTCACAGAGATCCGCCTGCCTCTGCCTCCCGAGTGCTGGGATTAAAGGTGTGAGCCACCACCGCCCGGCTCAAAAATATATTTCTAAAAACAGCATCTTGAGGGATGTCTCGGTGGGCAAACTGCTTGCCACGCAAGCGGGAACATCTGAGTTTGGCTCCCCAGACTATGTGTAGAGCTGGGTAGAGCAGCTCATATCCCAGTGTTCCTATGGTAAGACAGGAGGTGGAGACAATAGAATCTCGTGACGCTCATAGGCCGGTGTGGAATACACAGAGATGTGGCTCTGTCTCCAAGAAGGTGGAAGGCAAACCCCAACATGAGATTTTCCTTTGATCCCACACATAGAGCGGGATATATAAACCATCCGCACAACATGCATACATGTTATACACACAAGTTCCCATGCAAATATTATAAGAATGCATTTACAGTGTACATATAGAATTCTTGCCAGTTTTAATGCTGTATAGAAGCATATTGTGTTAAGTATTATAAATCTTGCTATGATTAAAGTATATGGAAATACACACGTAGGTTATGTTCAAAGGTTTTATATACTGTGTCATTTGAGAACTTGGGCATCTGGGGGTTTTAAGCCCATAGGGGGAGGGAGTCCATGGAATCCCCCGTCAGTGCTAAGTAACGACTGTACTGGGTGAGGAGTCCTGGCTCTGAAGGACAGACTCTAACTGGGCAAATGGTCATGCAGACTCGACTGCTTTTATGTTTCTCTCCTCATCTCGTAACTGGATATGATTAGGATTTAGATGGCGGGATCAGCTAGACACATCCACCTGAGCATCATTCGTAGAAAGCAGATGCGTCATAGACACATCTCTAAGCCATCCTCTTGGAATGTATGCTCAAGGACACTAGACTGCCATGTGCGGGTCCCTCTAATCCTCCAAGTTCAAATTGCAGTGAGAAGGAAAGCTCGCAGCATGCAACACCCAAGTGTCTAATTTATCGGGGATGCTGAGGTGATCCGGGCTGATTCTCTAGAGCAGCTGTCAGGCCTGCAGACAGGCCAGCCCTGATTCATTACAGGATCGGAGTTCCTGAAAAGATTATGGAAAGGTTTGCAATCTCCCACCCACTTTGTAAGAAAGAACTGCTTGCTTTTGTCAAGGTCCTAGCTCAAGCCATGGCCTGGGGGCCAGCAGAAGTGTGAAACTGGGAATGCCCCAAAGGTCTGGGTAATGAGCTCTGGTGCATGCTTTTTGGGGTGGGGGCTCTTTAGGATGGGACTTACCTGGCTGGTGAGTTGGGCCATCACTGAGGGTGTGAAACTTGACGGATGTGGCTTAGACCACATTGTGCTTAACCAATGGGCAAGCAGGTTATGATGGCTCCTTCAGGAGGCTCTGCTGATAAAATAGAGCTAAGAATGGTGTTTACTGAGGGGAATTGAGGCTCGTCTTTGATGAAGTGCCTACGCTGTGATACATGCTGCCCATTGCAGTCCCTGCTCCCGGGAGCTCTCAGTCCGCGGGAGATGGACAATTAGAGGGGCAGGGAAGAACCCAAAGCTAAGGGAGCAAGGGGAAGGTTATCCCTGATGGAAGAAAGGGTGAGAGGAGGCAGGGAAGGAAAGGAGGTAGGTGGGTAGGAAGTCTGGCTTCCCCAGAACAGAAATGGAGGAATTTGGGATGAGTCTTGGAACATAAAGAGCAATTAGCTAAGCAGAAAAGAGGAAACATTGAAGAAAGTATGGCAGGTAGGAGAGGGGATGGCAGGAAGATTTTTGGATTGGACTGTGGAGAGGGAGGAAGTTCCAGGGTGGGGGGATGGGGTGGACTCTGAGAGGGTGAGGAAAAGATCTGATTGGACAGCCTGGTTCCAACATGCAAGTTTGCAGTACACAGCCAGGCCTCGCAGAGTGGTGCCCTCACCATGAACAAGCACCATGATCTGCATGTCTGTGATAATCTCACTATGATCTGCATATCTGTGATAATCTCACTATGATCTGCATGTCTGTGATAATCTCACTGGAGGGGTGTCCATCTTTATCTAATTTGCATGAAGGATCATGTGGCCTGCTGTGGTTTAGAAGGACTTTGGGTTGTGTCTTGAGGCATTGTGTCACCACTGAGTGACTTGACACTGGGGAGGAACTGAAAAGTAGGAAGTTTGACAAGATCCCTGGTGGCACCAGCATGGAGAGAGTTCAGGAGGGTGAGACAGGGTGTCAGCCTTCGAGGGGACTCAGTGCATGAAGACACTTGTGCTAAACCTGACAACATGAGTTAGATATCTGACCCCACATGGCAGGAGAGAACCAGCTCCCATCCTCTGACACATGTGTTACAGTTCACACTTGCTTGCGATGCGCACACACATAAATAATAAGTAAACGCCGCAAGAAGACAGAATTCAGATGGTACCCAGGGTCCTCAAATTATGATAAAGAAAGATGAGGCTCTGGACACCAAAACCTAGGTGGAGATGAGGGTTCCAGGGGCTTTTCTGAGAGGAAGTGGCCAGGACCTAGTGATGAGATGGGGATTTTTTTTCCTGTTTCAGTTGTAAATTGTGATTCCCTGAACTTGGATGCTAGGAAAACTCCAAGTTCCTCATGGACTCCAATGCCTAGTTTAGTCTCAAGACTGCAGTTCACAGTGAAATGTTCCCTTCTGGCCTTCTCAGTCCTCAGAGCTGTGTCCTTG
Source organism: Neodon shergylaensis (assembly GCA_025134845.1). NCBI lineage: Eukaryota > Metazoa > Chordata > Mammalia > Rodentia > Cricetidae > Neodon > Neodon shergylaensis. Next base: position 5,223,516 of record JABTXL010002944.1, on the reverse strand, counting down.
GGCTCTTGTGTGAGTCCCATGAGAAGATGACATGGTGACACTCATTACAGCCTCAGCTCCAAGCTTCTCTTGTCATGGATGCACCTTGGGTCTCTTTCATTCTGCCCTCCTAGATTCTGTGGCTAAACCTCAGAGTTAAGATTAGCAGGGAGAATGTGCATTTCACATGTGTGCAAACCATCTTCAGAAAGAAAATGAAGACCCAATGAAGCTGCCTGGAACCCAAACTAATAGAGATGCTATAGAAAGAACTATAAACTGGGGATATGACCAGAGAGCTTGTTCAGGGCAGGGCAGAGTGAGACGGTGCTTAGGGATCCACAAGAGAAATACACGGAGATGTGTTTGTGTGTATGGATCTCAGTCCACTTCTGATCTCATGCACTAACACTGTTCTCTTGGCTCTGATGAGCACCTTCCTCATGGGAAGTTGGCTGACTACTTTAGGTAAATGAGGAGGATAGTCCTTCTTGGAACTATCTGTCCAGTGCCTTTGGCTCAAAATAATCAGTGTGCCAAAGTGGCATTATTTACCATTCAGTGTTATCTGAGGTTTGTGTCCTGCTTGGTTCCCGCAGTCATTACGTCCCAAAGAAATCACATAGGTCTACATTAATCATAAACTAATTGGCCCATTAGCTCAGGCTTCTCATTAACTCTTATAACTTACATTAGCCCATTATTCTTATCTGTGTTAGTCACATGGCTCAGTACCTTTTTCCGAGGCATAGTCACATCTTGCTTCTTCTGTGTCTGGACAGGACTGCAGAGGGAGCTTCCCTCTTCCCAGAATTCTCCTGTTCTCATTGATCCACCTGTACTTCCTGTCTGGTTGTCCCGCCTATACTTCCTGCCTGGCTACTGGCCAATCAGCATTTATTTAAAATATAATTGACAGAATACAGACCATGGTCCCACACCAGTCAGTGTCTGCAAAGAATGAGTTTCAAAAACCCACTTCCTCAGATACCAAAATCTGCAGATGCTCAGTTGCTGGTGTAAAATAGCATGGTATTCATGTAACCTATGCACATCCGTGTAACCTCCACACATTATTCATGTACTTTAAATCACCCCACACTACTGAGTATCTAATACAAATGCTGTTTAAGTTGTTACACTGTATCACTTAGGAAACAGTGGCAAGAGCAAGCCTGGGCATACTCACTGCAGACACTGTCCTTTTCCTGAGTGGTCTCAACCATAGGAGCCTGTGGGTACAGGGCTAGCTGTGTGAGGCTGAAGGTTCTGAGCCCTCCGTTCCCAAAGCCCTGCTTGTCAAACCAAGTCTCATGCAAATGCTGGGATGCTCTGTCTTCCTCTTATAATATTTTATTTTTAGTTATTACATTAGAGAAAATGACTCTACAAATTTGCTGTTAACTTTTTTCTGAAAGGTTAGGGTTTAAGGCAAAGGGGAAGAGGAAGGATTTAGAAATTTTTTAAATCGTTATCTAGTCTTAACCCTTGTAGAGACTGTTTCCAACCCTCACAAGTCCTTCCTTCGGAAGGGGAGGGATTGGATTGGGCTGAATCTCGGGGTCTCCCTCCAGGCAGTACAGCAAGATTCAGAAGTTAATATAAGGGATAGGACTACAAATGTTTGCTGTATGTAATTGGTTTGATGATGTATCTTAATCTAGAACAGACCTTTAAACTTACTTCCAAAATTGTTTTAAGTTTGCATTCTTAGTATAATAAAATTAAATGTGTTTGGTTTTAAATCAGGCAGACTTGGGCACACATACTGCCTCTGTCTTCCTGGCTTGTGACCTTAGCATTTCTGAGTATGATTCCTTTTCATTTTTTGTCCATACTTAATTAAGACCATTAACCTCTTCCCGTCCATGGCACCGAGGGAAGGGGGACATCAAATCAATGTAGTGCTTTGAAAGGCAGTGGGCAAACCATGAGTTGTGGCTGTCCATGGCTCTACTGCTCCAACCTTTGGCCACATTCTCTCCCTGAGGATGGAGGACAGTTTCCTGGTCAGACCTATCTAGGACAATAGTCCAGCAAGGCTGTGTGTACAAGGGTCCAGGCAGCCCTGTCAGGTCAGGAAGAGGAGGGGGCACGAAACACATCAACATGCCTCTTCGCCCCCACTGACTGCCTCTTCTTCAGTCCGCTCCAGTGATCCAGGAGCTCCAGCCCCTGTGGGCACCTGTCAGAGCAGATGGGGCATGTGAGTGTATGGTCTTGGTGCTTCAAGACTGGAGCAAGGAACCACAGGCCAAAGTGGCCTGCTGAGAGCGTCATTAATAACCACTCATTGCTGGGTCCCTCAATTCCTATGTTCCAGCTGGGGACTGCCATCCATACAGCTAAAATTGCTGTGTGTTGTTGAGGGGAGGGGCCCTCTCTAGGTTCAGAACATACAGGGGACCCTAAATCTAAAGCATGAACCCAGACCAAAAGGGGTCAAGGGCTCTGGTTCCCCTTTCCTCCCTCCGTCCCAGTACATCCACCCTCCATGGGTTTTTGATGAATCAGTCGCACAGGCGCCATCTTCATGATCCTTCTCGGCTGCCCACATCTCCCTAAAGGAGTCCAGTAAGGAGGGGATGGAGCTACCGGTCCATGTGGATGGACTACGACCATTCTAGAGGAGCTGAGATCTTGCCCTTTGAGGCAAACTTCTTCACTCTACTTAGTAACTGGTCTCGAAAGCCTTTAAGTGTTGAGACCGTGGAAGCACAATATTGGAGGACAACGTCTGGTAATGTCCATCCAGCACTGCACAGATCCTCATCACCCATCAAGTCTGACTGGAACATGCACAGGCCCCACATCAAGATCACTGCAAGTGGACGGTGTATATTATATCTTCTCAGTCTCTAAAGCAATGGCTCTCAACCTTTGGGTCATGGCCCTTTGGGTCGGTCGAATGACCCTTTCACAGGGGTTGCTTAAGACCATTGAAAAACATAGATAATTTCTTTGTGATTCAGAACAGTATCAAAATTAGTTATGAGGAAGCAACAAAAGCAATGTAATGGTTGGGGTCACCACAACACAAGGAACTGTATTAATAGGTTACAGAAGGCTGAGAACGACTTCCCTGGAACATTCTGTGAGCTGATGGATAGATAGCAGGTTTGCTATTTGATGATCTGGACAACCTGAAACCCGGCCGAGTTGTGGAAGTCAGCCCCTGCCTTGTGTAGCAGCAGCCACAGATAGCATGAGATGTTACGGCCGGCAATGCCCACCTGCATCGTGGAGTTTGCCATGGCAATGCTCTCTCTCATAGATGGGGACAGCATGCGTGACCCTATCCCCTGGAGTCTAAAGCCACTGCTGTTTTGTGTCTTGTTGCATCCGGGCTGAGCACAGCCCACATGGAGATAAAAGGGCAGGAACATTGAAAGTCTCAGCACCTCTGCTGTCTTCTCCTGTTCCTACTGGGTTTAGCAGTGCTCTCTAGAGAGGCCGTACTGCCAGGTGCATTGTTCCAGTCCTAAATCCCATGTGAGCACACAGCCAGTAGCCCTGGGGCGCCTCTCCTTTTGATCCGATTAAGAGGACCCCCTCCAGGGCTTCAGCCATGAGCCTAGTGTGAAAACAGTACTTAGAAATCTGTCTCCTGCAAGACTAGCCTTGATCACTCCGGAACCATTGCTGCTGACCATGGGAGGGTTGGCAATGATGTCATAGGAAGTGCAAGGACTGCAGCAACCTTGGCTCAAAGTCGCAGGCCAATGAGCTGTTCATTCTGTGATCACCCAGTGAGTGATCTCAGAACCAGAGTGAAAAACAAACTCAACTAAGATGGAGAATAAGGAGAGCAGAGGGGGCGGAGCCTACTTATACAGACAGGTTCGCGACCTGCAGACCTTCTGAGGAGCAGAGACATGCATAGACACATATAAGACGAAAAGCTTTTATGCCAGGCCATAGGGTAGAATGTGCCAGACAGGTTGTTATGGTCTGAGACAGGTCCTGAGGTGGGTATGTATTTGATTGGTGTATTGCCAACAACCTGGTTTCTGGAAGGCTGTGAGCCTGGTAGATTCTGTGGGACAATCTCCCAGAAACACTGAAAGCCAAGTTTGATACACTCTAGGGTTGAATTATGTTGCTTTCTTATCTTAAAAACAGAAGAAGCTGCTGGAAAGATGGCTGTCAGTCAGTGTCTTCCTTGAAAGCTTGAGGACGTGCACTCAGAACCCCCTGACCCACAGAAAAGGCTGGGTGCCATGGTGCAGAGCTGTCATAGTAGGGCTCCTCTCTGTGAGAAAACACCACGACCATAGGCAACTCGGGGAGGAAAGGATTCATTTCATATTGTCATCTAGGTACAATCCAGCATCGAGGGAAGTCAGGGCGGGAACCTGGAGGCGGGAGCTGATGCAGAGGCCATGGAGGGGTGCTGCTTGCTCAGCCTGCTTTCTTATACACCCCAGGACCACCTGCCTGGGGTGGCTCCACCTGGAATAGGCAACAATTGCTAATTCAGAAGATACACCCCAGGCTTGCCCGCAGGCCACTGTGGTGGGGGAAGCAGGAATTCCACCTAGCACAGCGGCCTCTCTGACAGTCTCTTTCTTTGTAGGTTGTGACTGTAACCTGGAAGGTGTTCTCCCAGAGATATGTGATGACCATGGCAGGTGCCTGTGCCGCCCTGGGGTTGAGGGTCCCCGGTGCGACTCCTGCCGCACAGGCTCATATTCATTCCCTATATGCCAAGGTGAGTGGGTAAAACGTTGGTCACCAGTTTCCCAGGTTGGATTTCTCTTGAGGAAGCACAGACAAGGTTTCTGGAAGATCAGCATGGCAGCTACCCTGCCTTCTACAGATGTGACATGCCTCTGTCCTCTGAGACCGTCTCTTGCTCTTTCCTTTCTCCTCTCTGGAAGCCAGGTGCTGGGCTGGCATTCAGCTCACTGGGTTCAAGTCCTGGCTCTCAAGAGTGGAGTTGTGAGTTTAGGAACCTGCCCAGTGAACAGAAGGAGGCAGAGATGACAGCACCACCAGGCTGGATGTCTCAATCGTCCCAGTCTGGTGCTGAGATCCTGGAGTATTTCTTCTCCTTCTTCTGGGTTAGGGTGTTCCTGTTGCGTGTTCGCTGGGTTCTGGTGTTATCATGTTGCTTTTCAGGATGTTGGAGGAATTCTTGCATTGGCGCCTGCTCATCTCTTCCTTCACATGAGGCCAGCAGAGTCTTGGTCCAATCTTTGCTGTGGCTGACTGTGTACTTGGAAGTTTTTCTTGGTCTTCCCTTTCTTAGGTCCCCTCAGCACTGGAGCTGGCTCTCAGATCCCCTCTGCCCTGAATCAGGCTGTGTTGGGGGAATCCAAGGACTCTGCAGACAAAAAGGAGTTCTTGGGGGCAGGGTGGAATGGGGTAAAGAAGCCAGCAGCAGGGAACTCACCCTGCTGAACTTTCAGAAAAGCTTAGGGAATTGGGGGGGGGGGGCCTGGATTCACTTCCCCTGGCCCTATCTGAGGGTCATGTCCAGGACACTTCCCTGTGCTCTTTATACCTCATGCCTAAGTCTGACCAAGCTATTTTCCCACAGCCTGCCAGTGTTCGACTATTGGATCCTATCCGGTCCCCTGTGACCCGGTGACTGGCCAGTGTGAATGCCTGCCTGGAATAACGGGAAAGCAGTGTGACAGGTGTCTCTCGGGAGCCTATGACTTTCCTTACTGCCAAGGTAAGGAAGCCAGTAGCACGTTGGAGGGATAAGTCTCATCTGAGTAGGTAGAGCCAGCCTCCCCCGAGAAGCCTTCAATCTTCTCCAGATTGACTCTAGCCACCCTAGATATTTGGTTCAGTCTGCCCCTGGCCAACTTCATTGATCATGTGCATCACATGTTCAACCTCAGAGGCAGTTAGTGGCTAGTGAGAACGATTTAAATCCCCGTTCATAAACGACCTGGGTTTCTAAGTTCATACATCACTTCTCCGCTTCAGCATGATGAAAGTGACCCACGGAGTCTGCCTTTGCCTTTGTTTGGCATGCCCCGCCTCCACCCTGGACATGCCAAGGCATCGAGCTTTCTCTCCCTGGCAACTTTCGGAGCTATGTGCCCTGCACAGGATCTTTGCTGTGGGCCGAGAGTGCTGGGTTCTGCCCCTTCCCTCTACACAGAAATGAGCTGCCGCATCCCTACAAGCTACTTAGTGTGGGCAGCCCCAGGGTGTACCAGGAGCTCTGCCTGGGGATTGCAGAGGTCTCTTGTGCTAAGACTAACCATCGGAAGATCCCTCCTGCTCCTGGTGACACTGAGGCTGTAGTATCCAGAGCTGGTGGAACTTGGCAGAAGAGCACATGATATTTTCCAGGACTTTCCCAATCAGAATTCTCCAAATCAGATACTTCTACAGGGGGCCTGCAGGTCCCATGTGGCAGAGATAGAGTAGCCATGACTATACCAGAGCTGGAGAGTAACACTGGCCGTCCTGGGACGAGCCCAGGGCCAGGCATGGTGAGCATGGAAAACAAAAGGAGGGAAAACAAAGTGTGGGCTACTAGAGAAAAAATATGGCTCAAAGAGCGAGGAGGTGGAGGGGACATATTGTAGAAAATTATTGTAAGGTTCGTACTTTTGTTTATGCTGAGGAGCATTTGTTTAATGATGTAAAGATGCGTTGCTTTTGTTTATGCTGCATTTGTTTAACTCTGTGAAGTTGTGATTCTTTGCCTGTCTAAAACACCTATGCTCTAATAAGGAGCTGAACAGCCAATAGCAAGGCAGGAGCAAGGTTAGGCGGGGCTGGCAGGCAGGAGGATAAATAGGAGAGATCTGGGAGAAGAGAGAAGGAAGGGGGAACAAGGTGAGGAGGTCATCAGGGGCCACGCAGCCAGCCATGGAGTAAGAAGGAAAGTGAGAAAAGGGAAAGACCCAGAGGCAAGGGTAGATGAAATAACTTAGAAAAGCCAGCTAGAAACAAGCCAAGCTAAGACTAGGTATTCATAAGTAATAATAGGTCTGTCTGTGTGTGATTTATCTGGGAGCTGAATGGTGGGCCCCCCAAAAGACCAAAGAGCAAAGGAGAAAAAAAACAATAACAACAACAAAAAGCTAAAAGGCCGGTTGTAAGGAAGGCTATAGGATCCTGTTACTGACATGCTCCAATGGCGATAACCAGCCTCAGAAGCGGGCTCAACCAGGCTGCTGCCAGTGTAATAGGGAGATGTTGCAAATGCTCAGCTAGAGCCTCTGCAGGCACCACTTCAGTACACAGGGGTGTTATTCTCTTAAAGCCGCAGGTGACCCAGAGGCCACAGTGGGTTACCCAAGGGACAGTGGTCCCCTGAGGGGCAGCCATGCCCATGAAGGGCAGCCCATCACACCACCTGAGGCCTTGGATAGATACACCATGCAGAGAGAGAGTTTGGGTATAGTTTATTTAGTGGGTTATAGAGGGGAAAGGGAAAGAGGGATGGGGGAGGCAGCAGTCACCTCTTCAGGAGAGGGACAAAAGGGAGAGAGAGTGTGAAAGCTGGGGAAGGTGGGAGATCAGCTTGCCTGGTGGAAGGGGGAGGGTTGGGAGTGGGCGGGGTTTGTCTCTTAAAGGGACAGGGTACCCATGAGACAGGAGAGGCCAGTAGGCCATAACAATGGGGATGAAGGGGGGGGAATGATAATCAGTTCTCTCTCAGTTACAAAATGAAGTTAGAAATCCTGTAACTTCTTTTGATGATAGACAAATTTTTTTTAGTTTTAAAAAGAGGTGCAATATCGCCCTCTTCTGGACAATTCTAGGGATGCCAAAAATCTCAGTCTTTCCTAACTGCCTGCTAGGAAGGAAGCTTTGTAGGGAAGTGGGGGAGGAGCTGGGAGAAACTGAGGGAGGGGAGAGATTATGATAAAAATATTGCGTGCAATTTTCAAAAACAAGTTAGAATATATCTTAAAAACAAAGTATAGGAAACATTAAAGAAAGGAAGGAAGTCGTGTTCCCTGGCAGGGCAGAGTTGTTGAGTGGCAGATGGGGTCACTGCAGACCCTGGCTGTGCCTCAGTGAGAGTCACATCAAGGTTTGCCGCTTCCGCAATAAAAACTTAAATATAGGTACACTTTTAAAAAAACAAAATTAAGGTTTTCTTGAAGTATAGTGTCAAAACCATCAGCCAGCCATGTCTAACATTTCTGAATCATATACAGGGCCCGGCAGTATTTGTGACCCAGCTGGGACCGTTGATTCCAACTTGGTAAGTAGGGGGAGCTACGTGAAAGGTCAAGACTAACCACGTGGAAACTTCCTGGAATTAATATAAGACACAGATCCACATTGCCTAAAGAGACCATGGTTCTTTTTCAAGATGCATATGTAGTTCGTGAGGTTTTTATTTGTTGTTTGGTTGGTTGGTTTGTTTTTTTTGTTGTTGTTGTTTGTTTGTTTTTTCTTCAAGACAGGGTTTCTGTGTAGCTTTGGGGCCTGTCCTAGAACTAACTCTTGTAGACCAGGGTGGCCTCAAACTCACAGAGATCTGCCTGCCCATGAGGTATTTTTTTAAACAAAAGAATAAGGTTTACGTAGATTTTGTATCCTAGAGTCCAAGAGTTAGCTCTTCTGGAGGTTTCTTTCTGTGAGGGTGCCATCAGGAAGAGCACCCAGACTCAATCATTGACCAAGAACTTGTGACGTACAGCTGGCCATCCCGCAAACTCTCACGTAGTCTCTCTTTTATTCTAAGCACATACTGTTTTGCTGTGAACAGTTTCCTAAGATCCTGGGACTTACCTGCCTTTGTGGCCTCACAACTATGGACCGCAAGGGACGCAAGGGCTGCTGCTGCGCCTGCTGTGCCTTTGCTCTCACAAGAGCGGTCATAGCATCCGTCTTCCTGTGAGACGCCCCTAGAGCACAGCAGCGTGTTTGTGTGTGCGCGCACATGCTTAGAGGGCAATCTCAGATGTCAGTCCTCAGGGATCATCCATCACCTTCTTTGAGGCAGGTCTCTCACCGGCTCATAGTTCACCAAGCAGGCTAGACTTCTGGCCAGTGGGTTCCAAAGATGTTTGGCTTTTAAAATGTGGGTTCTGGGGATCAAACTTGGGCCCCCACACCTACAAGAAAAACATTTTAGTGACTGAGCCTTGTTCTCAGACATAACAATGTTTTAGACAAGAGAGATCTTCAGATTTTTCCTTCTCTGTGTTTTCTGACTGCTTTTAACCACATTTGTTGATTACTCATGTAAAATGCCAAGTGTGTACTGAAAAAGTTCAGAGGCTGGAGAGATGACCCCGAGTTAAGAACATTTACTGCTCTTACAAAGGGGATTCAGTTCCCAGCACCACATGGTGACTTACAGCCATCCTTAGCTCCAGTGTCACGAGGTGCCTACTCCTGGCCTCCTTGGGCACCAGCCACACACAGTGCACATATCTACATGCAGGTAAAGCACTCCAATGTATCAAATAAAAACAAACCTTTCTTTAAGTTCAGAAGACTAAAGCAACATTGTGCTTTTGTGAATCCCTTGACTTATCTTTCATAGTCCAAATTGATTTTGGTGACAAAGCTTTGCTCAAGAACACATATTTGAAACAGGTCTTAGTTTCAAGATGCCAAACGTCAGTTTGATCTTCATTTCAAGGGTTATTGCCAGTGCAAGCTTCACGTTGCAAGTCCTACGTGTAGTGTCTGCAAGCCATTATATTGGAATCTGGCCAAAGAAAACCCCAGCGGATGCTCAGGTCAGCTGTCTCATATTCCACCCCATCCTGCCATGCCATTGCCTCTTTATTTCTGCCTTCTTGTGCCCACGTTGACAAAAGAGCACTTGGTTAAACTGATTTGTTCAACATGCTGACTATGCTTTAGTGCTCACCTCTGTTTCAGACAGAGATTTGCTATTCTATTTGAGTTTTGTCATTGTGAAGGCAGCCATTTGATAAATGCCTGTGACCTCTTTGTTTTTATAAACCACTCTTTCTGGTTTAATTTTACACACATTGCATATTCCTACTGAACCTTTATTTTGTACAATTTATTAAAGCCAGGATACCAAGATTAAAACACATAATAAAAGGTCTAAGTGAAATGACTATTTTAGGGTAGAGTGTGTTTTTATGTAGGCGTGTCAATAATAACCTTGACATTGGGAACCTTTATAAACTCTCTGTGCTGGAGTAACCAGAAGCAATACTGTTTTAGACTCCAGCACAGCAAGTTGGATGCTTCTTAGGTCCACAGGGAAGTCCAAGCCCCTGAGTTGTATTGTAGGCATGTGGCGTCCCTAGAGTCAGGGAACTGTTCCTGTAAGACCCCCAGCTCATAGACACTCTCTTACCTTCACAGAATGTCAGTGCCACGAGGCAGGGACCGTGAGCGGAATCGGAGAGTGTGGGCAGGTAACGTGGCCAGTTTGTCATGAGATGTCTGTAGGATGCTGCTGAGGTTGACTGTGGGCTTCCTGGAGGAGGATGCTGCTGTGGTTGACTGTGGGATTCCTGGAGGATGCTGAGGTTGACTGTGGGGATCCTGGAGGAGGATGCTGAGGTTGACTGTGGGATTCCTGGAGGAGGA
>JABTXL010002944.1:5135657-5202447 GCA_025134845.1 Neodon shergylaensis | reverse complement strand
TGTAGAAGACCCCTCAGACTCACTCAGGGGCCAGGTGCAGAAGACCCCTTACACTCAGGGGCCAGGTGCAGAAGACCCATCAGACTCAGGGGCTTGTTTTTTGGCAGAAGAATGCATGCTACTTCCTGGAAACAAGTAAATAAAACGCTAAGATAATATTTCTTAATTGGAAAGTGAAAGTATACTCATGAATAAAAATAAAAAATGACAATCTCCTACAGACAAAAAAGAAATACACACATCTGGAAGGTACATTCCTAAAGATAGATCTTAGCCAGATGTGGTAGTTTGCCTCGGTCATCCAGCACTTGAGGGGAAAAGGCAGGGGGGTAACCAGTTGAGATCAATGTGCTCTGTCGTGAGTTCCAGGTCAGGTGACCTGGCTACATGGCTGAGTCTGTATCAAGTGTATACATATAGATATTAGTACATGAATGTATTTAATACATTTGAAAACTCGACACCCCAATAGATACCAGTGCTAACACCTTCAACTGCTGTTTGTCTCCTGATAGGCACTTCTCAAAGCAAAGAGATGAACTTTCCCCCAAGTAAGGAGCCAGCCTTTGTCACCGTCCCTGGAGATGGCTCTGCAGACCCGTTCTCCATCACACCAGGGACATGGATCGCTTGCATCCAGGTGGAAGGAGTCCTCCTGGTAAGCTGGATCTGAGTGTCCAGGTCCGTGACTGTCCTCTCCCTGAGATAGTCTTGCTCATTCCTGTGACCCATGGGAAGATGTCAGATTCACATGCATTTCCCTTCCACTGCAAAGGAAACTGGCTTTTTCCCTCAGGGGACACGACAGAGAAATGTTATGTCCCTTCGGTCAATTACTCTTGGACAAAACAATCTATATGTCTCTATATAAAAGAACTATAACTCAAAATTAGAACAAATGCAAAGCTCTTATAAAGACATGACCCTACCTTTCTAATTTTGTTTGATATTTCTGTTATGAAGCAGAAAGGCACCAAAGATGCACACACACCCAAACATGCAGAATAATCAGGAGAATCGAATTAATGAGGAGGATAAATAGCAGTGAAATTTAGGGATGTATGAAGGGAAGGGAGAGGCTCCAGGAGCCAGGGGCCCTCCCCCAACCCCTCTACCCCCAAACCCCACTTCCTCCTGCCTTTCCCTCACCTAGTCAAGAATTCTAAAGCTGGTCTGGCAAAGGGATCCTCATCCAAGGAAAGCCAGAGGAGCCACAAGGGACTTCTCTGAGGCCCTGTTCTTTGTCCACACCTCAGGTTTGTTATAACTTGTAGCAAGGCCAGAGATAAAGTCGTTGGCACACATTTAATATCATGTGCTTGAAGCAGGAACCATAAAGCTGTCCTTTTGGAACATCAGGAAGTCTTAAGCTGGTCACTCAGCTCTGAAGCTGCCTCCATTGCTTCTCCTGAGTGACAGAGATAGAAAGAGATAGAACCTAACCTTGGGCGTCTTTTCCAAAGACAAACAATGTGAAGTTATATAACATCCATTGGCCCTCGTGCCTTCTTGACAAAGAAATGTTATGTCTGGAGAGATAAGTGAGTCAGAAAGGATATTTTCAAATATTAGAAGTGAGGAAGAGGAAGTTCCTTTGCTACCAGTACGGGTGTGAAGCTGGAAGGGTGGAAAGATTGTCATAACCCCCTACCTAGGCCTGGGAGATGCAGAACAACCTTGTGCTGATGTCCCTGGCGTGACTCTGTCCTCACTGAGCACTTGCTATTTCTGCTTACTGGTCGTTGGGACGATAGCAGCTATGGGCCTGCTCAGAAAAATGACGTCTAGAACAGTGAAAACCCACCCTGTAATAAAGCCACTGAGTCCCCTGACTACCAATCTGCTTTTCCCCCTGCCCGAAGAAAGAAAATGCCTTATGGGCCACATGGGAATCTCCCTCTAGAGGCGAATCCCCCATCTCCTCCCTTCTGCACATATGTAGTGGGGCCTCAGATCCTGAGATCGCTGGGACACTGCAAGGCACCTGTGTCTGAGAGCCTGGAGCACCGCTCTTTCCTGAATGCTTAGCTGCATTTGCATAGCTTAATCTGGCATGGTTGGTGGGATAGCTGCTCTTTCATTTGCTAGGACTGGCAGGAAGGTTGTCTGAGATACCAACATCACAAAAACCCTTTCCCTGCCACTATGCTCTTGTAGGCAGGGTTGGAGCTGAAGGCCACATCACTGGTCAGTAGATGGCGCTCTGTAGCGAGGAGGGCAGCCAGCGGCTCAGCAGAGCATCTTTTTTAATGATTTATTTCTATTTCATGTACATTGGTTTACCTGCGTGAGGGCACTGGATCCCTTGGAACAGAGAGTTGTGAGTTGCCATGTGGGTGGTGGGAATTGAACCGGGGTCCTCTGGAAGAGCAACCAGTGTTCTTAACCTCTGAGCCATCTCTCCAGCCCCTCAGCAGAGCATCTTAATAATTTGGTTCAATGTCTTTGATCACTGGGAGGAGGGGATTTATTATAAACAACCGGAAGATAAAGTAACAGAAATCCCAAATATACACTCTGCGGCCCTGACCTCCAGTGTGTGAAGAATTGTGGGTTCTGGAGTGCCAGGGTGAAGAACGAAAGAGTTGATCTGAAGTTAAAGTTCACCATTGACTTCCCTGGGACTTTATTCTCTTAGCATACACATTTGTCATTTCATTACCAACTCTGCCTGTGGTCTTCACTTGCTAGGATTACCTGGTGCTGCTTCCCCGCGACTACTATGAAGCTCTCGCCCTACAAGTGCCAGTCACAGAACCATGCGCCCACACAGGATCGCCCCAGGACAAGTTAGTATGGAGTGGGGGTGGGGTGCAGCCACAATGCCACCAGACTCCTCTGAATTAGCCATGAATACAAGGCTCATGATGGTGGCCTCACAATCGCAGCGGTTACGGTACAGCCCCGCTGGTTGGTTCATAGTGAATTGTTGCTCTGAGCCTTACTTGAGTAAGAATCTGAAAGCATGTCGCATGCCACAGCTGGATGAAGAGCGCCGCGGCCGCCGCCTTGTGCGTGTGGAACGCTGCAGCTCGCAAAGTCACCTCAGAGTCATTCATCGGGCCAGGGCAAGAGCTCAAAGGAGGGCGGGTTCTTGGACCTTGGTTTCGTCCCCTCCTGTGTGAGAAACTTGTTGTTCCATGCCTTCGATGTCCACTCGCTAAGACTTTGTTGAGGAAATGATGCAAGGACGCCGTGGTGACTTCCATCACTGCGGCCTTGTAGCTCTGTAGGTTTCCGTATCGTGTCCATGTGGTAACGATTGTATTTGTTCTCTTTGAAGTTGTTTGCTTTACCAGCATTTACCAGTGACCCGATTCTCCTGCACCCTGGCTTGTGAGGCCACACACTTCCTGCTTGATGGGGAGCCGAGACCTGTGGCAGTGAGGCAGCCCACTCCCGCACACCCAGCCATGGTGGACCTCAGTGGGAGAGAGGTGGGGCATCTTTCCACTTCCTGTCAAAGCTGGTGCGACCTCTGCATTTGTGTCTGCTGAAGGCTTAGACATGGTTGCTTCCCAAATCCCAGAGAGCCAGAAGGGTTTCTTAGAGGGCTCTGATTTGAACAGGGGCGGACCCGCCCTCCACACGGAGCTGTGTTGAGGTTTATTTTTTTGAGCACCTTCTAGATATAGCAACAACCATAGACGATCTCAGGGTCATTTGGTTACCTGCTTCACCTGACTCACAGTGAAGTCGACTCAGTCTTACAGGCCTCCAGTAGCCCCGTTGATTTACCTTAAAAGGACACAACGGGTCCCCTCTGCTCAACCCCATAGGCCTAGCAACTTGTAGCAGCTGAATTTGTGGAACTTGGAATCTGAAACTGCCCCACTCAGGCATCTGTCCTGTGGCTGGGAGGACAGGTTAGTACATGCCAGGGCTTTGTGTCTCTTCCTGGAGTCCTTGGAGCAACTCAGGCAAACCTGGTAACAAACATACTGGTAACAGATTGCATAGTATACCAGCAGTGAGAACACACATCTCAGCACCCCAGAATGAAGATGCTAAACGACAGGCTGCTCCCCTCTGTTCCCATTCTTTTGTTAATATTGTCTATTCCGAATTTTTGAGAAAATACTTCTTTTGGGGTAAAGTGTATAAAGTTAAAATATCTGTGGCCTTAATTATTCCTAAATATTTAGGTGCACACATTTTATAAACTATGCCCTTATATTTTAAAGACAACAGCTAAAGATATTAAGGTTACTTCTTAGGCTTTTCATTTTATTTTATTAGATTTTTAATTTATAAAAATATAGTTAGTGTACTAAGTAAACATAATTAGCTATAATGAAAAACTGAATATTCTCTCTACTCCATTCTAAAATTAGCTTAACCACATTCCTTTCTGCCCATACTGCATGTACACGTGTGTACTTACTTGTACATATATTTAACGTGTAAGAATGAACATATTCGTAATGTACGCTTTGATAATAGGGAAGTCCAGCTGAGGTGGACCAGCCCCTCGGGAATATATAAACTTATATTAGTTAAGCTTAAGTATATCTAAGCTGTCTCTCAGCTACATCATGGTCTCAACAATCACCCATGTTCGGGGACAACATGGATCATAGACTATTTTTGTCCCTGCAAGAAGGCTGTTGTGATGAAACTCAGATCTGTGGCACTAGAAGCAGTGTTGTAGCTATTCTGGTTCCTTTCTTATACAAGAATCCTTTTTATGCTATTATTGCTAGACTCACTGGCCTTGTATATCAAACCAAGGAATTTTTATTTAAGCTTTAATCTCATCCCAGAGTTATTTACCTATGTTAATTACTTTGCTTCTTGGTGTGACCAAACACTCGACACAAAGCAGCCTAAGTAAGAAAGGATTTATTCTGGGTTTTGGTTTGGGGTGTAGTCCGCTAAGGTAAGGAAAACTTGGGCAGCATGGGTGTCTGTTGGCTGTGGCCGAGATGGGAAAGAGAGTAAGGTCATGCTGGAAACCTTGAGGCCTGCCCTCCAGAAATTTACCTCCTCTGGCTCGGCCCCAGTGTGTACAGATTCCACAACTTTCCAAAAACGGTGCCATCAGTGGGCATGGCTCATAGAGTGGTGTTGTTCTACATCTAAATAGTAACAGTTCTTATTCTGTATGTGCAAGTATCAGAAAACCAAAAAAATCCAAAATGGGAGCCATTTCTGGTCCCCAGACGGGGTAAGGAAGTCTCATGTGCTGTCATGTTGCATGATGTCTCTGTGGAAGCCGCCTGATTAAATTGCCTGCATCTGCAGAAATTTTTGCTCACTGGATAAAGCACTCGCTGTACAAACACGAGGGTCTGAGCTCAGATCTCAGCAGCCACATAAAGGCAGATGTGGTAGCACACATCGGCCATCCTGGTCCTCCTGTAGTGATATAGGAGTAGAGACAGGAGACTCCCAAATCTTCCAGGCCAACAAGCCTGGGCATACAGCTGCAAACAACCAGAGACACTGTCTCAAACACAGTAGAAGGCAAGAGCCAACACCTGAGATTGTTTCCTGACCTGTACACACACGTGCACACACACATATACATGTGAACACACATATACATGTGCACACACATATATACGAGTACACACACACACATACATTGTCAAGGACCATCGTCGACAAAAACACCTCTTGCCAGGGCATGGGAATTTAGAAATATAAGTAAAGAATACGGAGACGTGTGAAAAATAACAGATCAGAAACCATAGAATAGTACCGGGAGGGCATTCCAGTAGTTACTGAAATTGCCCCATAGCTTTTATACAGTCAATCGCTTTAACACTCTGAGACAGCAAATCATTAGCACTCTGTTGTTTAGACCCTAGACCGTGAATGCTGAAGGCAGCCACTCCCCAGGTGACCTCATAGTTACAAAAGAAGGAAAAGAAGTACATTTTCATAGCCTGACCATCTGTCAGGATGGCAAGGACCTACTTGAATGAGCTATTTTGATGTTAAAAGAACCAAGCAATCACATCCTGAGTTGGGACGTAAAACTACCTTGCCAGTCACTTAGAGCAACCTTCAACTTTCTGACTGGCAGACAAGGTTAGATTAGGCTCACATTTTTGGGCCCCCACAATACATTTTGGAATACAGACAAAAGTTTTAAGGTGTTCTGACTGTCCTTCCTATGTACAATTGTATCACCCACCTCTTGTCCCCTGTTCCTTGGTCACCTTGGTCTACCTTCAGACTCTTGGACCTGCATTCCATGTGGCCTAAAAGTACTCCATGTTGTCAGGTCCCCATAGTCCGCACAGGCTGTCCCCGTCCTGGTGCTCTCCCCTCCCTTCCAGGTAAGTTTCTACTCCTTGTCCCCATGCTCAGCTCTGTCATGGCTTCTTCAGGGGAGCCTTCTCCTCCACAGCTCTCTGACTAACTCAGTTCCCCATCTTACATGTTTCTGTGCTACTTTCTGAGAGAATTTGCCACACTTGAAACTTACACTGTATCTTTCTACTTATCTACTTATCTGATTAAAGCCTGAGAGCAGAACTCACCTGTCTTATAATCTATTGGATGCTCACTAGCTGGTCACGGCAGGCCTTCAGTAACACTTGCTGACATCAGAGGTGGTAGTTTATCCTTCTTGGCTTGGCATAGGTGGAAGGTGTGATATCCTACCCTCCATGTCTTTACCCTCCACTTGAACAAGCAACGGGAAGCCCTGTGCTGCAGAGTCTGACCCTGGGCCCTTTCAAGTCCCCTTCAGACAAATAGCCTGACAGCGACATCTCCTTTCCATTTCACCCAAGTCCGTCTGCATTACCATCAGATGTAAACAGATACCAGTCCGTGGAACTCACAGTGGGATGGCAGTAGGAGCTTAGAGGCGTGCTATGATGGAAGTCACATCTTGTCACTGGCCCACGTGTGCTGTGCTGTGCTGTGAGCTTTCATTTGGAGATGCCTGAGGAGAGAAGCTGGCAGGCCAAGGCTGGACTCACCTATGTGACAGAGTCAGAACTGGGTGACCAGTGCACATTTTCCCTTTTGGAGAAGCATTTTGTTATATAAGTGATGGAAAAATCAGTGTGGACTCTGGGAGTTACATGGCTCAGTGCTGTCCTGAAGAAATAAATAATCCATTTGCTGAAGGCTAAGAGAGGGCCATTAAATTAAGTGGGGGTAAAGCTTGGCTGAACTTGGCTGAATTGAAATGATACAACTGTAGGTAGGAAAACAGTCTCATAACACATGTTAAAATTCCTGTCTCTATCCTAAGGTGTATGTGCGTGTGTGTGTGTGTGTGTGTGTGTGTGTGTGTGTGTGTGTGTGTGTGATGAAGGCACATGAAAGACAAGGGCTGAAATGGTGCTCGGTTGATAAAGTGCTTTCCTGAGAACCTGAGAACCTGAGTTCAAACCTCCAGACCCATACGAAGGGAGTTGATCGTAAAATCAGTTCTGCGTATGCGCAGACAGGGAGATTGGGGCTCAGAAACCAGCCAGCCTAGACCACTCAGTGAACTCCAGGCAAACAGATAGGTAACCTTTAAGGACTGATACCAAGGGTGACCTCCAGTCTCCATTTGTGTGTGACAAGGTGTGTCTTTAGACACCAATAAAAGTGTAAAAATAAACAGCACACCAGGAAACGCGGTTGAGCAAAAGGAACAAATCACGACAAAGACAACCCAATTACAACTGCTAGTCTCGGCGGCCACAGCAGCGACCTGGCTCCGCCACCTGTCGCCAGTGCCTTTCCACCGCCAGCTGTGCGGCTTGTGTGCCCCTTAAAAGCACCCACGAGGCACAGCTTGCTCTCCCTCTCTTGTCCTTTCCTTTCCTGTTTCTATTCTTCCTCCTGTCTGTCTGCCTCTCTCAAGTCCCACTCTGACACGGTCTTTTGTCCCCCATCCCCTAAACCTCTTGTGCTAACTCTGTTGTGTGTGGTCTATTTCCCTAGTGGCATACCTTGGCAGGACCTACCAAAGGTGCACACTATCTTTTTATTTATCCTGTCAGTAATCACCAATGTTTCTGTAGTGCTTGTTGTATGTCATATAGAGCGTCAACGTTCTCCATCCATTCATCCAACCTCAACCCTGTTGAGGGAGGACTGATGCCATCCCCATTTTGTAGGGGCACTGAGACTATCCCCATTTTGTAGGGGCATACAGACATAAGTTCTAGGTGACACAGCTAGTGTCAGCCTGATTTTGGACCACAAGCTTCTGCCTCATGATTGACACAAGAGAAAATCACGTTTTCTCCAGCAAGGGCCAGAGAGTAAACATTTTCAGCTTTGTGGGTCATTGCAGCCTGAGAAAACCCTGGTTTCTGACTCATAACCAGTTTTCTTAAAAATAAAAAGGGGGGAAGCATGTTTGCCACCATAGAAAATGGTTTGAAGAAAGAGAAGCCAAGTGTCCTCGTTCCTGCCAAAGGGAGGACTTGTGTGCTGCTTTTACGTGGTTTTTCTTTGGCTAATCTGACATTTCTCTCTTGAAGTAGCATTTAAGAGGCAGGTCTCCATTCTCACTGTTGGGAATGTTTGTTTGTTGTTAGGAAACAAGCAGCTGAGCAATCCCCGAGAACAGAAGTCCTTAGAACAGAATCGCCAGAGTTAGAAAACAGAAATACACGATACTCTTGGAGGCTCCAGACAAGTGATTATGCAATGTTTCTCCGAGCTCAGAATTTTAACAGGGCATCTGTTTCCCCCCACATCCTCTCTGGAGGATCACGAGTTTACTATGTAGACATGACCAGACTCTGAGCATCCTCTTTGCTTTTGCCATTGTAAAACCATATCCAGTACAACGCACATCGGGATGACTGTCGACTTGACCTCTCTGGCAGGTGGAACTGCACCTGCGCTTGCGGGTCCCGCAGATCGGCCACTATGTAATCATGCTGGAGTATGTCACGGAGGTGGACCAGCTTTCTGTGGTGGATGTCAGCCTGAAGAGCGAAGGGTCTGCCTTGGCAGGCCAGGTGAACGTCTACAGCTGCCAGCACAGGTAATAAGGCCCCGCCCTGGAATTCCTCCAGCAGGGAAGTCTGCTGGGACTTCAGTGATAGCCAACTGGAGTTGCTTCCTTTTGAGGCAACCTTTGAAAACTAGGAGGAAACTAGTTCTAGGGAATAACATTATCCCCAGCATGGATTGGGACATCTCCATGGGCAGCTCCGTGAAATAATGGGAAAGGTGCCCATCTCCCTTCACAGCCCACCTTCAGAATCTGCCATCATTAGTGGTTGATGACTGCCGAGTACAAACGGAATGAGGAAGGACTCTCAAGTTTACCCTAATGAAATGTTTGCCCAAGAGTGTTAATGGACAAGGGCTTGCTAAAAGTGATTTTCTTTGCATAACGTTTCACGAACATTCCTTAATTAAAGCACAGAGGGCATTTGCTGATGAGGCTAAAAGTGTGATTAAACGACACCCGAAGTTGTACTCCCTTGACACACTCGTGGAGAGCTGCAGTGAGCTCACCTGAGTTCTAGTCCCTTGACACACTCGTGGAGAGCTGCAGTGAGCTCACCAGAAGTTCTAGTCCCTTGACACACTCGTGGAGAGCTGCAGTGAGCTCACCAGAAGTTCTAGTCTCTTGACACACTAGCAGCAGTGAGCTCACTGGAAGTTCTAGTCCCTTGACACACTCGTGGAGAGCTGCAGTGAGCTCACCAGAAGTTCTAGTCTCTTGACACACTAGCAGCAGTGAGCTCACTGGAAGTTCTAGTTCCTGGACACACTAGCAGCAGTGAGCTCACCAGTTCTTGGTCAGGGCCTTCAACATTTTTGTTGGCCTTTGTTCAAGTTTTATGGCAAGCCTGAGATAATTGAAGTAGCTGCCCATCTTCCAGGATGTGAAATGAAAAGAGCAGCTTAACATAGGCATTTTTGTGAGGCCTGAGCAAATGTCTGGTGAACTAATGTTATGCTCTTAGTGATCCTAAATAAATCCTGAGGGCTCTGTTTATGGGATAAAGATGCCATAAATGAAGAATCATACTTGGATATGTGTGTGGTATTGAGGCTCAGACCCAGCACCATATATATGCATGGCAGACAAGTACTTCCCCACCAAACCCATCTCCTCAGTTCTGTAGGTGGGCTGTAAGGGCATGGGATGGGCCTGAAGCAGTTTCTCAGAACTGCCTCTCACTATCTGAATATATGAGTTTCACACACAGTTGGCATCAGTACCATTGTAATGTGTACTCCCCGATGGGTAGGACCTCACGTGCCAGAGTCCTGGGTGTACTGGCCACAGGGCTTCTTCAGCTTCTCTATCAGAGCCCAGCTTCCAGTTCAGCTTTTAGACTCCTCCCATCTTTCAGAGCACAGGCTTGATTCTAAAAGCACAGAATCTAAAAGACAGAGGACTATCCATAGTTACTCCAGCGACTCTCCAGTTAACCTCCGAACTCCAAGATCATCTATGCCCAAGTTGGTGGAGTATATGTTTTGGAAAGAGAAGGTCTTGCTATGCAACCCAGGGAGGCCTTGAATCCATGATTCTCCTGCCTCAGTGTCCTGGGTGCTGGGATAGTCATGTGCCATCATACCTGCCCTGACAGGTAGGTTTACAAAGCCAAAGAAAGAAAGGGTCCTTGCAGGATTCCATTCAGGTTTTCTGATGAGTGCTGAGGAAGGTTGTATGACACTGTACATGTTTCAGCACATAAGAGCATCTAAGTGTGCTTAGCAAGCCCGTTCTTAGAATAGCACGCATCATAGTAGACTAGAGATTGTCTGTTTCATACTTAACCCAGGAGAGTCGCATTGGACATTTTTACTGGGCCAAAATATTTCCTTTTTTTTTTAAATGTTTCAGAGGTCACAGGGGTCAAGTAAAGGCTCACTGCCTGCAATGGTGCGAGTTTTAAATGACAGGCCTGTTCGGCGTTGCAGTCTCCTGCTGAGTTTGAACTTTCCCCTGCATGTCTCAAGTGATTTCTAACCACTCTGTTAGACAGAACATCTCAGCAGAAAAGTGACGAGAGCCTCACTTTCCAGAATGATGCAGCGATAAATCACGTGTTCTCCCCAGAGTGTGGCGACCCGTAATGATAAACCACGGCCATCTATTTCTTAGTGAGACTTTTAAAGGGGTGATGATAAAACTAAATGCAAGTCAGTCAATGTATTTAGCCCCATGATGGCACTTGAGCCCGAAAGAGCCGCGTCAGTTGCACTTCCGCACCGGCTGTAGGTTTCTGCGCATGTGCTCAGCTTCTGCTAGAGTCTTTGCATGTTTTATCTCCTTTTTGTCATTTCTGAAGCATCCTTGACCAAATTATTTCAGGTGTTTCTTAGGGGTGGCCATACTGTTTTATCCTATTCTTAGCTCTGTATTTATGTGTCCAAAGGGAAATGGCCTTAGATATGTTTCCTAGTGGTCTCATCAGAGCCCGATTTCATGTTGTAAAATTGTAACTTTTAAAAAATGGTCTCAAATTGTCTCTCACCCATATGGAGAGGAAGGGTGGGGAGCAGCGGAAGACGTGCAAAGGGACCAGGGAAGAGAACTGGCAGCCCTGAAGGCCGTCTGACTTGCCCTTCCCCGTGTTGGTAGAGCTAGCCATGCTTACTGCTGGGTAACTTTAGTTATGAGTAGTCCAAACAATATTGATGAATTTCCCAAAGCTCAGCCATCCCTGCCCAGAGTCCCTTCTCCTGATGACTAGCCATGCCTTCTGTCACACAGGAGGAAACGGGGAGCAGAGGCCGCAGGCCTCGGAGGTACAGCATTGTCTGAAGTAGAAAGTTTCTTGTCCACAGAGATGGTGATCAGAATCTAAGTCTCTTCGTGCTGCTAGCGCAGAATAGCATGGGCCTGGGACTTTATAAATAGAAGAGGTTTGCGTCTCACCATTGGGAAGCTGGGAGTCAGCATTTGCCGGGAGGCTCTCGTGCTGAGTCATTCTGCTGCGGTAGGAGCTGGAAGGGCCAGAGTGTATGAGGGCACGAGGGTCTGTTTACATAACGGCTCCCACTCACGCAGTAACAGCAATCCACCCACAGAGCTGAGGCTTTGTTCCCTGGCCACCTTTGAAAGGTCACAGTGGCAATTGCATTTCAAAATGAATTTTGGAGCCGGGCGGTGGTGGCGCACACCTTTAATCCCAGCACTCGGGAGGCAGAGGCAGGCGGATCTCTGTGAGTTCGAGACCAGCCTGGTCTACAAGAGCTAGTTCCAGGACAGGCTCCAAAACCACAGAGAAACCCTGTCTCGAAAAACCAAAAAAAAAAAAAATGAATTTTGGGTGATTCAAACCATAGTAGACTGCGTCCCTCTTCGACCCGTCATGCGAGAAAATTGCCCCTGGTTCACTTAATTACAAGCAGATTAAGTCGAAGATCATGAGGTGCACAGCAAGGGAGCCAGTTGCCGGGTGCCAGGCTAAAACAGCTCTGTTCCCTTTTGCAGCACTCTTTGCAGGAGCGTGGTGATTGACAGTCGGAGTCGTACGGCTGTGTACGAGCTCTTGGCAGATGCAGACATTCGGCTCAAGGTGCACACGGCCAAGTTCCTTCTGGTATGCCTTCATCTAGCCCACGAACTCTACAAGTCTTCTGCTCTCGTCTGTATTTATTAACAGCTTATTAAAATGTGGGCTGCAATTTCATCTTATCTGTAAATTCAACATTTGACAGTTAACTGTTCTTCTCCTCTTGAGTCTTCCTCATGTCACCTCAGATTCAAGTCATCAAACTTGAATGCTTCCTACACAAAAAAATCACATTTCATTAATTTTTATCATTAATATAAGTGAAATACCTTTAATCATTACATTTCTACTTTATTATTATTATGTCCTGGTACAGAAATGACACGGGTTATCATTTAATTTCTGTTCCATTTTACCATTCTGTGTAGTTTCTTGGAATGGTCCATCAGCTGTTTAAATTTTATAACTGCTTATACAGTAGTACCCTATATTTCAGCTAGGTGGATATACACCTTAAAATTTAAATGCCAGCTGGGACAGATTAAATGGCATTCATCCCCACCCATGTGATGGGGGAGCTGTGACCAACAGTGGCATCTCCCTGAAAAAGGACTTGTAAGATTTACAGGAACTGTCTCAGAGAATTTGAGATTACCTAAGTGTGAAACAGCTTCCTGTTACTGCTGGCAGCAAGCATGCATCACACCCAGGAAATGCCAGGGGGAATGTGCTGTAAATATTTGTGCCTAGCCTAGCAGGAGTAAGTAAAAACTTGGAATTTAAGGGCTAGTTTGGAATCAGACTTTAAAAATTATTATTATGAAATATTGGTTTTCCTTCTGTGAGTCCAACTGCCTCCTCTTCAGAAATTGTCCCGGGACTGCCTCAGCCTTTTAAGTATGGATTTGTCCTCTGAAAAGTAGCTTAAGGTCACTGAAGATGAGGGTGACTAGCACAGATGTTCCATGAAGGCGAGGGCATTGCCCTGTGGACACCCCAGTGTTGGTGTTACTCCATACATTTTTGTTGTTGTTATGACTGAACTACTTTGCCAACTACTTTGAGTTAATAATACAATAAGAGATATTGTAATAATAAGAGATACAATGTAGTCAGTGATCCTGTCTAATAAGAAACGGGATTTTTCTTGCTGCCTTGGGGAGGCTGCATGCTTGCCATCCTGCAGTTGCCTGCGTGGAGGCTGCATGCTTGCCATCCTGCCACTGCCTGCAGGGAGGCTGCATGCTTGCCATTCTGCAGTTTCACCACTTTAAAATAATAGACATTTTTTGGATGTGTTCTTTATTAATAACCACTTTTAAGAGAGTGCAGCTTTTTGCCAGTAACCGTTGTGTGTTTTTACTCACTTACTCGGCAGTACCATGTCTGTATTATACCCACTGAAGAATTCTTAACTGAATATTTGAGACCTCAAGTCCACTGTATTGCCAGCTATGGACCGCTTGCTAATCCAAGGTAATGTGTTTCCTGTTGGGTCCATGGGGGTCGCACAAAGATGGGGACAGACCACCAAAGTCTAATAAACTGGAAGCAAACTTTATTCAAGAAAAAAGTAAAAAATTATCTCCATGGGGCACAAAAAGCTTATCAGCTATCTGGGACCACTGCCAGAGATGGATTTTGTAAGGCTGTGGCCAAGGCCAGTTTCTGAACCCACCTTTTTATAGTAGGGGTACCAAGCATTTGGTCTGAACAAAGGAATTTTTATAATCTCGAGGTAAAACTCAGGTACAGATTGCCTTACTTTACAATCCTCATTAACAGAGTTTTTCAGATAAACTAGTGTTTGTACTTAATCTACCGTCTTCCCTGGCATTTCCAGGTGGTGTTTACTGTAGCAGGGATAATGCGTAACCCAGAGGTCACGTATATCCACCTCCTAAAGGTTAACTCAGCTCATATCTGCCATTAATCACGGATGGCTGGGACACTATCTTAGACTATCTCTCAGTTTGCAGAGAGATGCTTTGCCCTTGTGAATAGAGCTATGGGTTGTAAAGCAGAGTAACCCACTGTTAATAGTTAATCCTTAAGCTGCTGAGAGTCTGCTCTCATTCTCCTAGGCTTACAACTTTGTATTTCTTTATTTCTACATTTTTATGTTTTTTTTTTCTTGGACCCTTCATTTCCCTCCTTTCTTCCTTGCCAATACTCTGAACACTAGTGTCGTATATGTAAGTATGAAACTATGCAAGTTGGCGATTCCTTCCCTGAAATGCTCAGGACCTTAACTATTCTGAATTTAGAGCATTTGCAAATACATAATAAGATGTCTTGGGGATCAGACGCAAGTCTAAGCACGGAATGAATTATGCACCACACGCAGCCTCATACACCACCTGCAGCTGAATGCAGACAGTGTATCTGGTGTGCCTCTGTCCCGTGAGGTTACCAGTAGAATTTTCTGCTTGGAGCATCATGATGGTGCTCAAAAAAGTTTCAGATTTTAGATCACTTGGAGTTTGGGATTTGGGGTGCTCAGCATCTGCCTAACTGCAATATAAGGCTGATGTTTAGTATATAGGATGTTAGAAAGAGAAGAGCCATGGGGCTGGAGAATTGACTTAGCAGTTAAAAGAATTTGTTATTCAATCACAGCACCTGGAGTTTTGATTACAGCATCCATGTAACAAGCTGAACTAGGCATCCTGCACACATCTCAAGCTCCACTGGGCATCTTGCACACACCTCAGGCCCCACTGGGCATCCTGCACACGCCTCAAGCTCCTCTGGGCATCCCCCACACGCCTCAGGCCCCGCTGGGCATCCTGCACACATCTCAGGCCCCGCTGGGCATTGCACATACCTCAGGCCCCGCTGGGCATCCCCCACACGCCTCAGGCCCCGCTGGGCATTGCACATACCTCAGGCCCCGCTGGGCATCCTGCACACACCTGTGAGCCCCGCTCCAAGGTGAGCGTCGATAGGAGGATCACTAGGGCTTGCTGGCTTCCAGGCTAACCAACACACAAGCCCCAAGCTCAGCGAGAGACCTTGCCTCAAACACAGACTGGGTAGAGAAGGCTACCCCATGCCCTCTTCTTGCTTCTGCTCACACATCCAAGCACTCACTCTTTCACATACATGTACACATGCATTCATACACATGGACACATATTCACACACGCTAATTTTTTTTAATTTAAGAAAAAGAGATGATCCAGCTAAGTAGGTTTTCCCAGTGTTCAGTCCCATCGCATACATCATGGCGCAGGCAGAGCAGCGCCAGGGGAAACAGCTAGGCCTACTCCTCAAGTGCAGGTCTGCCAAGTTCTGCTCTGAGCCTCATTTTGTTCCAATCCTTTAATCTTGGTGTCTAGGCTCTTCTTTTGAAAAAAACACAGAAATAATGGTCCATCTCAGAGCTGTGCTATCAGAACTAGCTAATTAGAGTTTGTTGTGGGTTTTAGGCTGTTGTTTTGCTGTAGATCCAAGAATAATTAAAAGGTTCAGCCATGGAAACTCATGTGCACATTAGGACTCTCGAAACCACCAGCATAGTGCCATTTTAGCCGTGAGGCAAATGGTGCACAGCTGTCTCTCACAGTGGTGTTCCTGTAGAGAGAGGAATGGTGTCTTTACAGTGATCTCATTTTATTAACTAAAGTTTGTTCAGGAGAAGGAAATGCCAATAAATTTCTGGTTTCATGATTTTAAAATGCAGATCTTTCTGTGTTAACTTCCCAGTAAACAGGTGCCCATGCTATGGCCAGCAACCACACCTGTGCTGCCATGCGAGGGGCTCTAGACCTCTACCTTCCATGGGTTTTTCTGGTTCCCCTGGTGTGCAGCAGCTGGCCTCCGTTTCTTGGCCAATCATCATTATGTGATGTGTTTTGTTTGTTGTTATAACACAATCATATTTTAAAATGTTCTATTTCTTAGTGTCACCTGTGTCCCCCTGGGCCATGAAACTCCTCCGACAGCCATAATTTTGGATGCTCCAAGTGGGGGCCCTCTCCCTCTCCTGCCTCAGGAGTTTCCCTCTCCTGCCAATGGAGTCACCCTAAAGGCACCACAGGTAGGAACACCCTCCAGTGTTGTTTCTAGATCCATGGTTCTCAGAGTGCGACACTCCCTGACCCCCACCTCCACCAGGCAGCATCCACCTCACCCTGAGGCTTGTTTGGGGTGCCCCCACCCTCCTTCATTCCAGGCTCTGGAGTGGGGCCAGTCATCTGTGTTTACCCATCCTAGCCCCTTAAGACTTGGGAATGTCCTTTCTCAGCTGTGGTTCACTGAGCAGTGCGGCAGTGCAGCCTGGGTAGCCCCGACTCAGGGCTACTCCTGCCCTCCCCTTCCGTCCCCGTGAACACTCACTAACTTAGCACGTTGCAGAGTCTATTGTTTTCATAGGCGGTGGCTGTTTGACGTGGTGGAGTATTAGTTCTCTTCCCCACATGGAGTGTAGAATTTTGAGAAGAGCTGGTGCAGCCAGTAAATTGTTAGGCATCCCCTAACCGTTTAGGTGGGGAATTCTCAATAGACATTCACCAATTATCATCTGTTCCTGAGGGGTTAAATTTAGTAAGGTCATGAAGTGTTTTTTACCATAGGCCATTAGAAAAATCACAGGATCGCTTAAATAATTCACAGCGTTCTGAATTATTGCATGGACCCAAGCGGGCTCTTCTCGGCCCCCTAGCGGCGACTGCAGAAAGGATGGAGGAAGTTGTCTAAATAAAATTGGTGCAGTAAAGGAGCCAAATCAGCTGCCCTGCGGGTGAAAAGAGAGAGTTCCAAACCACTGAGGCTCTCTCGGGACAGTAGAGAGAGGAGGAGGGGGAGTCTGGTTTTCCAGGGTTTTAAGGGGGTACATGGCAGGAGGGGAGACGGTAAACTGGGGTGAAGGCTTTGAAGTGTATACCAAGTGCTTGTGAGTAGGGATTGAAGGAGCCTAGAGGCTAGCATAGACCTTCATCTGCTCTTAGGTGCAGGTTAATGGAGAGCCTAAAGCTCCTTTCACCAGACCTAAGGAGACTGACTCCTTTTAGAGGCAGGGACTATTTTCTCAAGTCCCTGAGGGAATGCTGTCTTTTATCTAACCGCCAGACTTTGTAAAGGCAATTGTGGGGACCAGACATTCTCATAGGAGATCTTGTAGCTAAGGGGGGGGGAGTTAAAATGAAGCCCTGGTTTTGCCCTCACTCGAAAGATGAATAAAGGCCTCTAAGACAGCTCCCAAGGTTAAAAAAAGGCACCGCTGACCAGACTGATGGCGGGAGCTCCATGCCTGGGATGTTGGTGGAAGGAGAGAACAGATTCCTGAGAGTCGCCCTCTGGCCATCGAATGTTTGTTATGGTACTTATGGCCCCACTCCAGTGTGAAAATACGTGTGATAAAAATAGTTTGAAAGATGTTAGACTTTCCCAGCTGTGGCAGTGGTGTTTTTGCCGTAGTTTTTGAGTTAAAAGAGCACGGCAGGGCATATTCTCTTAGGCCAACAGGGTAGAACTCTGGGCTCAGTTGTGCGTGGTGGCAGGTGGGGAGTGGCAGAGGGTGTACCCAGAATGAGGTGCCCTTCCCCACCAGCTAGAGCTTGTGTGGTTTCAACTTTCCACCCACACCAAGGTGTCCTCACCAGCTTGTCCACGTGTATAAAGAGGTAATCGCTATGAATAGTAAGGATATTACAGGTTCCCAGAAAAGAAGCTGAGGTAAGTTACCTGCAGAGGGGTTTTACAACATCACAGCTTGAGGTAGAAGGGATGAGCTTCCTCAAGAGCGACAGCCATCAGGGATAACACATAGGGAGGGCTGACTGAAGGGAAAGGGACAGGGTCTTCAGTTAAGGGAACGCTGGAAGAGTTACACCATACCACAGGCAGCAAGGTAGGGTCTTGAAGGAAAAAGTTTTCAATTTCAAAGAGCAAAGTGTAAGTGTTCTCCCGGAATAGTTCTAAGGTGTGGGTAAGTTGTGCACTCTTAGGAATATTTTCTAGTAGAGCCTCTCCACCGGTACAGAGAATTCCAATCAGACCAGATTAAACCAAATTAAATGCCTGTGTTTAATAGACAGCCGTCCTGGGTGGCTGGGAGCATAGCAGGGATTCTTTGGATGTAGGGGTGTGACAAGGAGCTGAGGTGATATTTATGACCAACATTTTAAATGTAATACTGAGTTGGAAGTGACACCCCAGCCTGCCAAGCGCTTGGACTCCAACTCCCAGCCTGCCAAGCGCTTGGACTCCAACTCCCAGCCTGCCAAGCGCTGACCCCTTCCCAGGGAGGGTCAGGACCACTCCCACAGGGTATTTAGGGTCGCACTGGAAAAAAGAAAGTCGTGGTTTACGTGTGCGCTGCTTCTGTCTTCCCCCTGCCATGCTCCCGGCCACCCGGGACCGCCGTCTGTTAATCACGGGCATTTAATTTGGTTTAATATGGTCTGATTGGAATTCCTCCTGCCTGCCAAGAGGCTCTGGCTTGTCTTAACATGCACCATGTGACCTAGCCTGCATAGTGGACCTCAGGCAGGCCCTGAGGAGAATCTAACTCAAGGCAGCAGTGATTAGCCCCCCAGAAGGCCCCCAGGAGGTCTGAGACACAGAGAGAATGCCAGGCATGGCTTGATTTAAGGAAGGGAGAGCATCGTGTAGATTTGTCATGTGATCAAAAGTTTCCTCAAAAAATGGGAGCCTACTCCTTCTTACACAAACTCAAGTATTGAGTCCCATGGCTGGCAGCGTGTTTGTCTAGTCCTTCGGCAAACACACTGTACATTTGCACATTTCTGTTGGGCATGTACCCAGGCATGAACTGCTGTGTCATGCGTTTGGCTTTGATAAATACCACTGAAATTACCCGGCGCGAGCGAGGATGGAGCACGAAACCCACTTTAGGAGTTTATTAGGAGAGACAAGGACACTTGCAGAGGCCTCAGGAAGTTGGAGCCGGGAGAGAGCATGGAGCGGGCGTGTCCCACTTTTAGAAGGCACCTAGCGCATGCGCACAGGGGCTCACACATGCGCACAAGGTTTAGGCTGTGTTTTGTGTAGGTGATGTGACCATGCTGCACATAGGTCACGTAGGGCTTGAGGTGGCTATGGAAGTTGCCTGAGCGCTTGTTGGTGCATGCGCGGCCCTGGAACCCAGAAGTGCCAGCCAGAGTGCTGGGTGATGGAAACCATAACAACCGCCAGTCTTCTGGCATGATTAACCAAGCCTCCTTCCCTAATCACCCCCAAATGTCTGGTTGCGCCTCAGTTTCTCTAATCTGTAGGTGAGAGACATTCGGTTTACATCTAATTCTCGCTGTGCGTGATTGCAAACAAAGCTCCTATCAACACTTGTCTGAAGGCGTCTGTAGGAATCCAGCAGCTGTCCTTCTCAACACCGAGCTTGCTTCAGCTGCTTAGCCTGTTTGTAGAGCTACTGTAACAGGATGCCGAGGCTGGGCAACTTACAGAGAGAAGGGTTTTACTTAGGTCATGGTTCTAGAGGCCGGCAAGTACAAGACCTGGTGAGGATCCCTGGCATATCATAACATGGCTGAAGGTGCCACATGGTTGAACTTGTGTCCCAGTAGCAATTGTTCAAGAGAAAATGGGTGCTTTTCTAACAGTTCACTCTGCCCCCACCCTGTGGGGAAAGGACTCACTTCTGTACATGTCTTCAATCTGTTTACCAGGCTCTGGCCCCATAATTGGTGTCCCTTAAACTATGCCCCTCAATAATGCATTGAAGAATTAAGTCTCGCCATGAGTTTTTGTAGGAACTAACTATAGCAACATCTCATGTCCTAATCATTCAAAGTTCTTCAGTTTGAGAGTCCCTCCCCTTTTTTTTTGTCCTCTTAGAATCAAGTAACCCTGAGAGGACTGATAACACACCCGGGCCAACATGTCTTTGTCATCCATTTTTATCAAACAGAACACCCAACATTCCCCACAGAGGTCTTTGTGGATGGAGGAAGACCACGGTCAGGTGAGCAGCCTTGATTAGGCTCCATGACTTGTTCCCGATGTCACGAGCGGGCTCCATGACATGTTCCCAATGTCATGAGCGGGCTCTGTGACATGTGCTTGATGTTGTCCGTGCAGTCGAGTGACAGCATGTCTCGCTCCCTCTCCAGGTTCCTTCCTGGCCTCCTTTTGCCCTCATTTACTTGGCTGCCGGAACCAAGTGATCTCCAATGGCCAGGTGGAGTTCGACATCTCAGAAGCAGAGGTAGCTGTGACGGTGAAGGTTCCAGAAGGAAAGTCCTTAACGTTGGTGTGTTCTGCTTAGCCTTCAGTGTGCTCCCTGGTCAGCCATTGTATGTTAGGCTCCTGCCAGTATTGTCTCCTAGGAATTAATTCTGTTTAGTGGAGAAGTTGGTTATTTGTAGAAAAAGTATGTTTTACAAACCCATACAAATAAAACCACATGACAATCACAGCCAGGAGAATAGGAATGACAGAGACTAAGTGACTGGCCTATGCCCAGTCCTTGCCCCTAGTGACCCCTCTCTGAAACTTCTACCCTCCTGGTTACTGTCACTTTCTCATGTCCTCCTTTAGTGATCTTCCTTACCCTGATCTCCGTATGTTGATGTCCGCAGGATCCACTCTGAGACCCTGTGACATATCCCTGTGAACATCATCTGTGCCTAGTGCGTCTGTTCCTGCTTTGTGGGAATAGCACCCGTGTCTCTGAACTCACTCTTGATCTTGCCTGAACTCCAGGCCCAATAACTGACCATCAGGGGTCTCCTCTGACTTGGCCTGACATTTCTCCAGGGTCTCTCATGCTGTTCCTATTGATGAACCAGCCTCTCTCTGGTCCATGTCCTCACTCTGTTTACCTGCATCTCTTTGGTCCATCCTCTTCATTTTGGTTCACTCACCTCACTCTGGAATTCATGGCTCTTCCTGCCCGCTTCTAGTTCATCTTTCATCCATGCCTCCTCTGTCCCATGTTCCCACTTTGCTGCACTAATTGTTGTTCTAATTGGTCTTCATAAAATAAAAAAACCCAGAACCAGATATTGGTGTAAATGCTGAAAGATCAGAGAGAGAAAGGAGCAAGTCACAGACATCTCTTACCTTGCTAACGCCTCAGCTGAAAAAGGGTATCCTGTCTCTACAATTCCTCAGACTGAATGCTGTCTCTATGAAACCTCAGACTGAATCCTCCACCTTGTATTCCTCTCTCTGCCCAGCCGTATCACTTCCTGTCCCCACTTCCAAGTACTGGGACTAAAGGTGTGAGCCACCACTGTTCGGTTTTGTTTTTCTTTTAGACAGATTCTATTTTGTGTAGCCTTGAACTCACAAAGATCCATCTGCCTCTGCCTTCCGAGTGCTGGGATTAAAGCTGTGTGCCGCCACTGCCTGGCTTTATGGCTCACTAGTGTGGCTACCTCCACACTCTGATCTTCAGGCAAGCTGTATTTGTTAAAGTATAAACACTATCACCACACCCCTTCCATTCTCTGGCCATAGTCATTATTCAAAAGTTCACAGACTTGCCATTTTTGACAATGTCAGCAGGCTTTCTTGTGCTCTTTTCTAGAATCATCTACCTACTTTTGTACCTGACAAAATCCTGTTGACCAGTGAGCCTGGCTTAGAGTTAATTCAGCATTTCCTTAAGGGTGTTTAGAAAGCTAGGAAGAGTTCACTGGGTTCTGCTCTGTGGCCCTCCAGCCTGTGCCTGTGCCTCCTTCTCCTCCTCTTCCTTCTCCTTCTCCTCCTCCTTTCTCTCTCTCTCTCTCTCTCTCTCAGAGTTAATTCAGCATTTCCTCAAGGATGTCTAGAAAGCTGGGAAGACTCCACTTGGTTCTGCTCTCAAAGCCTGGCTCGGTGATTTACAAACCCCACAAGGCCATGCCTCCTAAACCTCCACAGACAGTGCTACCAGCTAGAAATCAAATGTTCAAATACATGAGCTACCTAGGATATTCTCATTTACACCACAAATACCAAATAAACTTCAGAGGAAGGCCACGATAATAGGTTCCCTGTTGGCTCTGCAGCTTCAGTTTGCTTACCTTTAAAATATAAAGCAGTGGCCCCCAGAGAACCAGGAGTCCCACACATGTGTCACGTGTTGTCCCAGTCACCCCAACAGGCTCTGCTAGGCACCGTGAACTAACCACCACTCAGCACTGAGATTCCTTGGAGCAGATGCTTCCAGAGTCCTGCTTGTGCCCACTGTTCCCTAGCAACTGCACTGAGTCTTTACCCCACCTCAGGTTTGCTGCTGTGCTTGCTTTGTAAATCCCGTCTTGCTGGCATTTGGATAAATAGGAAAGGATGTGGGGTCATTCTCTTCCTCCTTCTCTGGCCTTGGCTTTCCTTTAGGTCCGTGTTCTAGTGGTGCCGGCAGAGAATTATGACTACCAAATACTTCACAGAACATCAGTGGACAAGTCCTTTGAGTTCATCAGCAATTGTGGAGGAGACAGTTTTTATATTGAGTGAGTGTCGTTTTGTGGGAGGGCTCTGGCATGATCGTATTCCAAGCTGGAGGTCTGGAAAGAGTCTGGCCTGGAGTCGGCCTCTCCTCACCACCCAGGAGAGCAGTGGGGCTGGCGTCTCAGGAAGGTGATGCCTTTCCCTGTGCCCACCACTCTGTAAGAGACCTCAACATGTACTATCTGGGCAAAGTGACCACACTCAACCTTGAACTCAGCAGAGGCCTACCCTCACCTCGGGATTAGGGACCAATTATGAGAATCTCTTGCACCTTGCTAATTCCTACTGGCTGCTGCATATACTGAAAGATCCCACCCAGGGCACCTTCCCTGGCAATCACTTCTGTGATGGGGACTGTCCAGAGCTGTGTCCTTGTGCCCTGTCTTCTCTCATTCCTAGGTGCTTAGAGCACAACAGCCCCAATACCAGCTCTGCCGTGAATCCAGTACCCCCTAGAAGCTTCTAGAAGGAGCCAGGAGCTCCAGAGGCCCTGAAGACAGGCTCTTCTTGTACAGTGATAGTAAAAGCTAAGGCCCCGCATCTCATCTGCTCCATACCACTCATTCTCGGGAATGACCACAGCTAAGGTCCCTTATCTGGGAGATGACCCGCCTGGCTGGACGACTGTGAGGCTCAGTAGCTGACAGTTCTCAGCACGTCGTTCAGTCTCCATTATCACACACCAGCTCGTCCTGCAGCTGCTTCAGCACCGGGTTCCCTTTGGTCATTCCTGTGATGCCTTCTCCTGGAGCAGATGTTGGGGACAGGGTGGCTGTCACTGGCTGAAACCACAGTGGGGTCATTTTTCACTTCTTCCCAAACTCTAGTGGTCAGCGCCCCCACCCACAAAGATGCTGCCAGGTGGACCCAGTCGGAAAGGGAAGTTGAGGAAAGACGCATATCCTAGGTTATCACC
The DNA here is from genome assembly GCA_025134845.1 of Neodon shergylaensis. Classification (NCBI taxonomy): domain Eukaryota; kingdom Metazoa; phylum Chordata; class Mammalia; order Rodentia; family Cricetidae; genus Neodon; species Neodon shergylaensis. Next base: position 5,178,714 of record JABTXL010002944.1, on the reverse strand, counting down.
ATGAGTGGTTTTGTTTTCACAGCCCCCAGGCAGCCTCTGGATTCTGTAAGAATGCGGCAAGGTCCCTGGTAGCCTTTTACCATAACGGTGCTCTACCTTGTGAGTGTCACCCTGCTGGGGCTGCTGGCCAGCACTGCAATCCTGAGGGCGGACAGTGCCCTTGCCGGCCCAAAGTCATCGGGAGGCAGTGCACACGCTGTGCAACAGGTCACTATGGATTTCCACACTGCAAGCGTAAGTGACTCTGTATTCCTTATAAACATGCAGGCTAGCTCATGCCCTATGTCTAAAAACTGTGGTCTGAGTGGCAAGACACTGTATTCCTTATAAACATGCAGGCTAGCTCATGCCCCATGTCTACAGACTGTGGTCTGAGCGGCAAGGCTCAAGGGCTTAAACATAAATGTGAGTGTATACTTATCATATGGATAACTTGGTCCCTTTCCTCTCAAAAGTCCTTTTCAGGTTGTGTGATCCAATGAAAACTTGGTTCAGAAAGGACATTCAAAGTCTCATGGGTGTATAGTCATTAAATTAGGAACCCTCGTGTTTTTACTTAAGAACTACCCTGTGGTCCGATGCCTGGCTCAGCCCATGCCGTCAGCGGCAGTGAGAGCTACAGGTGTGCGGAGCACCACGGGCCACTCTGTCTGAACAAACAAGAATGTCACTGCTGCAGACTGTGCTGACCATGGGCCCTGGACCTGCAGGGCTTTGGGAGGCTGTGGAACGTTCAATGTCTTGAATGTTCCCTACTTGATTCCTTCTAGAGCTTTCTGTTGAACAGGAGGCTCATGTTGGAATGGGATGCCAGCAGCATGGAGTGTCTAGCCTAGAGCCACTTAGTCCAGCTGTTCCTCACTTGGGGGCCGCACACTGTTATCCCCTGGGAGCCTTGGTTTGACTGGCTTAGATCAGCATGGACACCCACACAAGGGGAAGGAAAACATGTCCCCAAACTCCACGGGAACTCCAGGAAATCCCAGTTCTGTATAGTCCAACTCTTATGCAGTGTCTCTCTGTCCCTCGGCAGCTTGCAACTGTGGCAGACGCCTTTGTGAAGAGGTGACGGGGAAGTGCCTCTGTCCACCCCGCACAGTCAGGCCCCAGTGTGAAGTCTGTGAGGTGAATGCCTTCAACTTCCACCCCCTGGCTGGCTGTGAAGCCTGCAACTGCTCCAGGGAAGGCACTGTTGAGGCGGCCATTTCTGAGTGTGACAGGAACAGCGGGCAGTGCAGGTGAGCCATGGCACACCAGTGTGCCGGATCCTGTCATCTGGGCACACCTGGTCATTCCCATTCCTCACTTCCCACCTGTGCACAGTGATGGCATCAGGATGGAGCCTCTCAGAAAGAATGGACTTTGGGTAAATTGCTTGGTCCATCCAGATTTAGGGCAGCCAGGCAGAGCCCCAGGTGGTAGGCTGCCAGTTACCAGCCTTGCCCATGTACCCCACCACATTGTCACAATAGGATTGTGCTATGTGTGTGCCAGGATCCCACTGTCTTGATGGTTGGCTTTGTTTGTCCATTGGCATAATGTAGAGTTGTCTGGAAAGGGGTCTCCACTTGGTCTAGACAGTCCTTTTCCATGTGACTCTCGACTGTGTCAAGTTGACACAATTAGCCATCACAGGCCTTCAAAGCAGGGTTTACTGGTTGTGGGGTACCAGGCAGGGTTGGCTATCTTCAGGAACCACTGTGGTCCAGCGCACGATGGCTGAGAAATGGTGACTGTATTAGTTATCTGTTCCTGTTGCTGACAAGAGTAAGTAAAAAGAGAAAGGGGTTAACAGTTTGAATCTGGTCCATTATGCTGGGAAAGGCTCTTAAATGATCTAATCCTATACATCTGTAGCCAGGAAACAGGGCTGATGAATTCCAGCCCTCAGCCTGCTCTCTCCTTTTTATCCAGTACTAAGGATTTCAACCAATATATTTGTTATAAGGACACCAATCAGACTGGCTTAATAGCCAGCAAATCCTATGATAGCTCCATCTTAATTATATCTACGAAGACGTATTGTCATGTTCACACCTTGGGTGTACACGGCTCAACTCTCCATTATAGCAATGGAAGGAAGCTCTCCAAGGAAGAACCCTTCCCCATACCTTCAGCAGTTGCCTGGCGCTTGCCAGCTCCTGTGGGTAGGGAGACATTGTATGGAAGTTAAGAGAAAAGCAAGTCATGAACCATCCTAAGACTTTGAAACCACAACCATTAGTCCTGCCTGAGTCAACTAGCCAGTCAGCGATCAGGCATGGGCCTCCTAGTGATGTCTAGGCTTAATCACAGGAAACAACGAGCAAAGGAGCTGAGAAGTGGCCGTAGAATTGATGTTCAGACAGCTCAGTCGAAAACCTCCCCACTGGCGAGAAGAACCCCAGGGTTTCCCAGGATTGCTGACACAACCAGGAAAGAGGGATTTGAGAACCCTTAACACCAGTTAAAGCAGCAGGAGATGATAGATGGGTTTGCTGAAGCACAGCATTTTAGGAAAATATCCTGAGGAATTTTAACAACCCACTGCCAGCAATGGTAATTTAACTGACTAGAAGTTTCTTAATTTGGGAGCGAGGGATGTCTCACAGCTCTGGCTGGCAAAGGGACCTCACTGATGGGTGCCATGCTTAGATAAATATGAAGCTGCTCTCTTTGACAACATCACGTGATGGAAACATTACAATGTATGATCAAATGGCTTTGTCCTAGCAGAGTCCTTAGAGGTAGCATTAAAAAACAAAACAACTTTAGCGGTTCCCTATATACTATAAATTGCACAAATTCCAATGTTTATACAGAAAAACCGTTTAATTGCTTAAAATAGTAATTTATTTACAAAAATTTTCTTCATGAATTTTTTGTATGTATTTGTGTGTATGGTGTTTATATGATGTTTTCTGGCAAGTGTGGGCACATGTGTGTATGTGACCAAAACTCAACCTCAGGTTCCTTCTGTGGTCACTGTTCACATTAGTTTTAGAGATCCCATCTGTTACTGAGCCTGAAGCTTAGCCATGGGGCTAGGCTGGCCACCAGTGTGTCCTGAGGTCCATTTGTCTCCACTCCTGGCTTCTGAGGGTGCTGGGGATCTGAAATCGGGATTTCTTGCTAACTTTACCCACTGAACCATCTCCCCTCTATCGTAAAAGACTTTTGTGTGAAAGCTGCTTCCCTATGCACTGGAGATTTCCAGATGGCAGCAGGGATGATGGCGTGTAATGGCACCCAGAGCGTGAGTAAGAGAACGGTTAGTGACCCCTGGAGTTTGCACTAAGGGAAGACACAGCCTTTCTCATCAACACAGGGCTTGCTGAGAGCTGAACCAGTGTGGAAACACAAACCACAGCACTTAAAAATTAAAAATTAACAGTTAAAAGATTAGTATTTTCTGTTGTATTTCCTGCCGACACTGTAAAGTTTGTCCTTCCTGCCAAGCCGAGCCATTACAGATGTTACTCTGCTTTAAAATGATTGTAAATGACTGTAAGCATCCACAATTCTTTGCTTTATGTCTAAAAGCCACTTATGAGTGAGTTCGTGTGATATTTGTCTTTCTGGGTCTGGGTTACCTCACTCAATATGATGTTTTCTGGATCCATCCATTTGCCTGCAAATTTCAAGATGTCATTATTTTTTCTGCTATGTAGTACTCCATTGTGTAAATGTACCACATTTTCCTTATCCATTCTTTGGTTTAGGGGCATTTAAGTTGTTACCAGGGTCTGGCTATGACAAACAATGCTGCTATGAAAATAGTTGAGCACATGTCCTTGTGGCATGATTGAGCATCCTTTAGGTATATACCCAAAAGTGGTATTACTGGGTCTTGAGGAAGGTTGTTTCCTAATTTTCTGAGAAATTGCCACGCTGACGTCCAAAGGGGTTGTACCAGCTTGCATTTCCACCAGCAATGCAAAAGTGTTCCCTTTACCCCACATCCTCTCCAGCGTAAGTTGTCATCAGTGTTTTTGATCTTGGCCATTCTTACAGGTGTAAGATGGAATTTCAGAGTTGTTTTGATTTGCCTTTCTCTGATGGCTAAGGATGTTGAACGTTTCCTTAAGTGTCTTTCAGCCATTTTAGAGTCCTCTGTTTAGAGTTCTCTATTTAGGTCTGTACCCCATTTTTTTATTAGATTATTTGCTTTTTTTTTTTTGATGACCAAATTCTTGAGTTCTTTGTATATTTTGGAGATCAGCCCCTATGTCTGATGTGGGTTTGGTGAAGATCTTTTCCCATTCTGTAGACTGTCATTTTGTCTTGTTGACTGTGTCCTTTGCTTTACAGAAACTTTTCAGTTTCAGGAGGTCCCATTTATTAATTGTTTCTCTCAGTGTCTGTGCTGCTGGGGTTATATTTAGGAAGTGGTGCCAATGCTTTCAAATGTACTTCCCACTTTCTCTTCTATGAGGTTCAGTGTGGCTGGCTTTCTGTTGAGGTCTTTGATGCATTTGGACTTGAGACTTGTAGTAATAAGAGTGGCGGGGCTGCGTCCCCAGCACCCTGGCTGCCTGCTAGCTTATGCCCCGAAATAATTACACGGACACTGTATTCTTTTAAACACTGCTTGGCCCATTATATCTAGCCTCTTCTCGGCTAACACCAAGGTGCGCTTACCAGGAAGATTCTAGCCTACGTCCATCCTGGGTCGGAGCTTCATTGCTGTCTGCCTCAGAGAGCAGAGCTATCGCGTCTGCCTGGGAGAGGGGAGCATGGCGTCTCTGCTCCAGAGAGCAGAGCTGTCGAGTCTGAGCTCACTTCCTCTTCCTCCCAGCATTCTGTTCTATTTACTCCTCCCACCTATGTTTTAACCTATGAGGGCCAAGCAGTTCCTTTATTACTTAACCAATGAAATCAACAGATTGATATATGACACTCCCACATCAGAGACTTGAGTTCTGATAGAGTAACTGGTGAACAGATACAGGACAGCTCGCCCTGCCATCCTGGATGCCAGTTTCCAGTGCGTTAAGAAACTTAGCAAAATCATCACTGACATTGCTTCTAAGTTTAAACCTCTGATCTTATTTTCTTGCTCCATCTCGGATGGCATTCAGACAACACTGTGTCAGCTCTAGGTGTCTATCTGGCCAACCCGAGAGACAGAAGTTCTGACCGTGGGCCTCTAGAACACAGTTCCGCTTTCTGTGTGGATTTAATGAAATAGAATAGTAGGAGAAATAAGAATTACCTGCTTTCAGTAATGGAAAATGAATACTATTTGACTCTTGAAATGCTTCCAGGGGTTATAATAGCCTTAGGAGGATTCTTAATCTGTGGCACAAATAAGGAAGCTGGGACCAATGCTGGCAGAAACTGCCTGCTGGGACTCCCCCTCAGGCTGTTTGTTTTATGGGACTCACCCTCAGGCTGGCTTAAGGTCTCAGACACACACTCCCCCCTCTTCCCCACTGGCTGTCATCATTGCTTCACTACAAATGAGCCCACGTGGACTCTCCGACCAGCTTCACTTAGGACCATGTCTCCTGAGTCCTGGGGCTCTTGTCCTCCCGCATATATAATGGAAACACTTTTTAAGATTTTATTTGATTTGTTTGTGCATAGATGTATATATCTGTGTCAGTATGGGTATATGTACATATGTGTGTTCAGGGGCCCTCAGAGGCCAGAAGAGGGTATTGGATCCCTTGGAGCTAGAGTTACAGGTATTCGTGATGTAGGTGTTGGGAACAGAACTCCAGTAATTATGACTGAACAGTAAATGCTCATAACCACTGAGCTGGCTCTACAGCCCCCAGTGAAATAACATTTTTAAACTTTTTATTGATTCTTTGTGAATTTCACATCATGCACCCCAATCCCAGTCATCTCCCTGTCCCTCCTTATCTCTGTATCCACCCTCTCCCCTTGCAACCTCCCTCACCAAAAGAAAACAAACAATGTCACCATGGTAGCTGTGGTGTGTCACGGTGTGTCACAGTATAGCATTTACCAGTTTTCCTTGCAAGTGTTCATTGCAATGAGTCATCGGCCTGGTCAGAGGCCTCTACTGCGCCATCAATACTGAGTCCTCGCCCATGTCATGGAGGTCCTGCAGCTTTGGGTCTCAGGACCAGTCCCTCCATGTGCTGATGGGTAGATGCTGGGTGGGCCAATTTAAAGCCCTGGATCTGGGACTGGGTGGTAGCTGAGTTAGTCAGCCCTCCCACTCTCCTGCACCCTCAGCACCAGGACCAATTCTATAGTGTTGCCTAGGCAAGGAGTGGGACCGGCTCACCTGCTCTCACCCCTTTGGGGCCAGTTCTCTCACACTGCCCAGGTGAGGGGTGGGGCCAGTTTCCAGTGCTCATGCCCTCACCAGGGCCAGCTCTTCTGTGCTGCCCAGGCAAGGGTGGGGCCAACTCTGCACAGCCCTCAGACATTAGCATTGCCTCAGGTAGCAGCCCAGACCAGAGACATTAGCATGGCCTTTGGTGGTAAGATGAGCCATGGACATTGCTACCACAGGGCCACGGACCCAGACACGGTCCTCAGTCGAAGCATGGGCTCAGGGGGCAATGCAGGCTCCTCCTCGCCCTAGTATCTCCAGTTCTGCCTCTCTTCAAGTGCACAAATGGTTTCACTTCTTTCTTTCCCATCTTCCCACCACACGCTTGCTCCTCATAGTGGTGCCTGCCCTGCCTGTGGCATGTGGTGGCAGGTGGGGGTCCCTTGGGTGTCTTCTGCCATGCCCATGTCATGTGGAAGTGGGCAAGCAAGATAATATTTTCCAGGACTTTTAGTGAAAGCTCCCTCTTAGCGGGTCCTTAGCTTCCAGATTCTACGTTCAGTCTGACCCCATGTTATAGTCCTGCCGTCCAAGCTTTTCAAGCCACCTCTCCTCTTAGACTTCAAGCTAATCTGCTGAGTGATGATGGCCTCTTTCTTATTTTTAAGATACCAAGATTTCAGACTTTAAAACTCAGTTTCCCTATATCCAGTCATGTGTCTACTTCTGGTGAGGGACAGATCATCCTGTTGGGTCTGTCCTTGCCCACTGACTACTCCCCTTCTTAAGTCCCTGTCCCACTTCATGTTGGACCAATAGTGGCTCCTGATTAGTTGTCCTCTGGGGTTATTTATTCACTCATTCAAATAAGCAAACAACTGTCCAAGGAGTTTGTCTGGTACCATGACAACGGAGAAGGAGAGGGAAACTTCCTTTCTGGAGCCTGACTGAACATCTCTTACACAGACCTGGAACCAGGCTGTCTTACACATTTCTCTGGGGAGACTCTGGACCCCTAATTCAATAGGACTATGCTAATTTCCAACCATACCAGGAGTTTAACATCCGTTTCCTCCTGAGTGCTCACTGGTATGGAATGCTGTTAGTCCATTGAACTTGAGACAGTACCAATAAATGCATGTTTCTGATTCCGTTGACTTTTAGAATTTTTATTTTAAATATTTGCTCATACCTAAAATGATATTTATGTGTTTATAATAAATGGTGTATGTATATTTATGCTTACACTGATGCTTCAACTCATAACATTGTATAATGATCAAGTCCAGGTAATTGGCACAGACATCATATTAAGCATGGTGAGTGTTAGGAATTTTCCTAATGCGAGCTCTCTGCTGGCGCAAAAATCCCAATCAAGCCAAATGACAATGAGCCGAATTAAAGGAGGTCCAGGTTTAATGGGATTCCTGTGCTCTCAGGTGGCCCAGAGGGGAACCAGGAAGTTGTGAAGTGAATACGGGATGGCGGGGAGAGACACGACGAAAACTACGAAGGGACTTTCCAGGGAGCAGTTTAAATAGACTGGCTGAATGGTCAAGGTTTTGGCAGGCTACCTTGTCCGTCCTCGGGGGAGGGGTCGAGTTTTGGCGGGCACAGGGGCAGGGCCTCCAAAGATGGAGGCCAGAAACTGGGACTTATAGTGAGTATGTTCACATTTTTTTCTCTTCTGGTTGCTTTGAGCAAAACACCATCTTTTTCTACTTATATAGCTAGCACTTTGCCTGTTGACTATGCTTTTCTCAGCCCTTTGTTCTCTCCACCCTCTGCAGCCTCTAGTAATCACTATTCCACATTCAACTTCTTTGGACTCTACACTTTTAAGTTCCATCTGTAAGTAAGATTATGGCATATTTGACTTGCATGCATGGCTTGCTTCACCTAGCACAATTTCCTTCTGTCCATGGTATTGTACAGACGGCAAGGCTCATAGCTGGGTAGTATTCCTCTCAGTATACATGCCACATTTTCTCTGCCCATTCAACCACTGATGGGCACGTGGCTTGATTCTGGCTGTTTGGCTGTTGTAAACAGTACTACACTGAAGGTGGGCATGGAGCTATCCCCGTGACACACCCGTGTCTTTCCTTTGTACACAAACCTGTGGTTTTTGATGCATATGCATGCTTGGTTTTCACAATGACCATTGTTTGCTGTGTGCACGCATGTTTTGTTTCATTGCTCTGACTTTATCTGATGCTTCATTTTGGGTACAGTGATTCAATCATGCTTATGTTATAATGAGGAAACCTATACTAATTCATCATGACAGCTGGCATGGTAAGTCCAGCCATGTTGTATGGGGGATCCTTCTGTGACATGGGACTCTACACAGAGTCACTGCCCTCATACTACTTCTTCATCAATACCTTCCTCAGTTTCCCGTTGTCTCAAGCATCAAGGCCAGTCTTCCATAGCGGTCTGGCTTACACCTACTCTAACTTCTTCCCTTCTGAGTTTCCTCCTCTATGAGCTCTGTACACATTCACTTCTCCAGCCATAAAAGGCCTCTGTCCCTCTTCTGCTACCTTCCGATTATTCGTGTCCTACAAAGAGTTTGTGTTGCAAACTGAAAACTCACAGAAAGAATGAGACCCACAAGTCACAGAGATAGTGCCACCATTTTTTTAATACAAGCAAACTTAATATTTAGTCACCCTATCTCTTACACTATTACTTAATTTCTTACATGTTCATGTCTTCAGTGAAACTGTGCTGATGTCAAGACTGGCTAGCTCAGCCTTGCTCCCTCCAGGTCCCCGACACAGAGCTGTGACACGTAGAAGCCCTCAGTAATTCTCAAGTGAGGGAATGAATGACATGGTAGACCTTGGACTGTAGGTTGAAACTGGCATTTGACGTGACCATCAGATGATAGGAACTGCAGTATTTAAAAACAGAAAGACAATGTTCTCTCCAGTGAATCTGGACCAATTCCTATGAGATGCTTGCAGGCACCCACGCACACATGTGGGCAGATATTATTACATAATGTTGGGCCCCCAGCCGAGTGTCTCAGAGATGACTTCATTGACCAGCATCCCGAGAGCGGCCCTGCCGTTTCTCCAGGTGGCAGCAGCCAGCGCAGCCCTCCTGTCTCTGGTCTCCTCGGAGACAGGTGTAAGGTCAGGCTGACTCGGGTTGCTTTAGAAGATATTCAGCCAGATCTTGGAGTGGGTGTTTCTTTTTTCTTCCTGATTGTCAAGACATCACCAGATTCCTGTGGTTACTTGATGCTACACAGGATCCAAACACTGAATTCCTCTGGAGTATAGATTCTATATTCTTCAGGTTCTGCTTAACTGGACTTGTCATCCCCATCTGGGCTGGGCTGAGAACAATTCCAAGGCCACAACTCCCTATTTGTGTTTTCTTCTCCATTCTTGTGCTCTCAGCTGCCTTGTGTCTTTTCAGCTCAGAGCTAGGTCCAGGGTGATGGGTGTGGTCTCCCATCATCCCCTCCCATGTCATCAGTTCACAAGGGTTCTGGAGGCAGCAGGGAAAGAGAGACCACTTTAGCTTCCCTTCTGTCTTGTCTGACTGCCCTAGTTGTAACAGGCATCCATGCTTTCCTTCGTCAACACACTGAGACTACAGCAGCTGTGCTTCCAACAGCATGCCTTCTTCTTCCATAGGACCCTGTTGTAGGAACTTGGATGTCCCTGCAGTACCTGAAATTGTTGTTTGAATGTGAAGTGTCCCCTGTAGGCTCACATGTGTGTGGGGATGTGTGTATGTAGGATATGAGTGTATGGGTGTGTGGGGGGGGTTGTATGTATGTGTATATAGGATGTGTGGAGTTGAGGGGAGAGTGAGGTAGTCCATATCCAGCTTCTCTGATCCCCTTTCAAAATTTCTGATGCCCTGCACTAGAGTGATTGCTTCTAGCAGAACGTTTATGAATTCCTCCTGTGTGGTTCTAGATGCAACTCACTTCCCACTGGGCCGTATGCTCCTCTAGGCCAGGATTAAGCAGGAATCATCATAGAGACATGCCAGTGTGCAAGGCACAATCCTGAGGGTTTTACACAGTATCTTATTCAATGCAACAATCCATTTCCACAGATGTGCAAAAACTGGTTGTAAAGGGGATGAGTTTTCTCAGCCCCTTACACAGTGCACTGCAGCATACATAGCGCTGGAGTTTAAGCTGCTTGAATGCATTCTCACTATTAACAAAAACCTTTTCTATGGTTATAAGCAGATGTTTGATTAAAAAGCAGCTGCTCTCACTTAGGTATGGGACAAGGAACAGAGCACACAGCTTGCTCACCCCTTCCTCTGTCCCCTATATGGTGAGTCCCCCCTTCTCCTGTCCCCTACATGGTGAGTCCCCCTTCTCCTGTCCCCTATATGGTGAGCCTCAGGGTCCTGTCCCTTTGGTATACCTTTTCTCGTTCACCCCATGCATCAGCTGCATTTGCTGGTGACTGACGGATCAGTGTCTGTGGGCTCAGGCTCTCACGGTCCCTCTCTTCTGGACTTGCCCCAAATGGCTCCTCTTGCCATCTGCTTCCCTTGGCTACTTCCTACCCACAGGCTCCTACTCACTGATTCCTTTTCTCCTTGGCCTCCGTGGGGTCTGGGATTCGTCTTATACTCAGCTGGAAACCTGGAACTCTTCATCTTTTCTTTTTCCCCCACCTCATGGAAGATGCAAGTCCCAGAAACCTCCATCCAAAACACTTTAGAAACTATTCTCATGCCCACCCCAACCCTCTTCTCGAAGCTAGCTCCTGACCTGGCAGCCTTTGATTGAAACTCTTTTCCGCGACTACACCCTGCACATGGTCCAGCCACTTCCTCTCCTCCTTAGGCACCTCATCACGCCATACTGACTCAGGATGACAACTGAACTCTCATCTAACTTGACAGACCTGAGGTTTGGCAATCTCATCTTAGACTTCAGTTCTAGTAACACCAGGCATGTGCTTCATGAACATACTCAGTGGTGTTCTTACTGTGTTCATTCTGTCTGAAACACCAGCACTACAGCATTTAAGATCAGCCCAGGTGTTAGCTCCCCCAGGGAGACTGGTAGCTCTTCTAGAGTGGACCCCATGTGTACTGTTCCCATTTCTACTTGTGGGCTTTGGGGGAGTGGTGTTACACATCTTTGCACCTCCAACCCTTAGCAAGGACTCTGATCCAGGGGTCACACGTCACCCATGGTGGCATTTTCACTGGCTTTCTGTGGGTGTCAGCAGCCACACTCAGCCTGTGTCTGTGTGATTGGTGTCTTTCAGCAACTGTCCTATCATGAGTCAGGGAGACTTTTTAGAGTTATGCGCAGAGCAGTGATGGGAGTTTTGTTTCCTTTCTTCCTGTGCAGGTGCAAGCCTAGAATCACAGGGCAGCGGTGTGACAGATGTGCTCCTGGCTTCCACCACTTCCCTAAGTGTGTCCCCTGCAGTTGTCACAGAGATGGGACTGAGCCCGACGTGTGTGACCCAGGGACTGGGGCTTGCGTGTGCAAGGTAAAGCAAGTCCTGTGATGCTTGGGAGTTCTTCCAGGGAACTGACCTGTGATGATTTCTGTAATGTATGTAGAATTTTGTACTTACCCTCTCCCTTCATAGGCGTAATGAAGAAAAGATCTTTCTCATCTTTTAGAAAGGCTACAGCCTCCATCCCTCTCCCTATGACAATCTGTTAATAAGGACAAATCCTTTTAGAAAAATCAACATGAACTGTTTTCTATAGCATCAGGAGGTTCATCTCTTCCTTGTAATTTGTTCTTGGATGAGGACCCAAGGCTATCTTCCCTGCCGCAGGTCCCAAAGAGTGTCTTACAGCCCCACAGTGCTGTCTCTGTGTCTCCCCATGCTAGAGTGTCTTACAGCCCCACAGTTCACAATGCTGTCTCTGTGTCTCCTGATGCTAGGGTGTCTTACAGCCCACAGTTCACAGTTTTGTCTGTGTCTCCCAATGCTAGAGTGTCTTACAGCCCCACAGTTCACAGTTCTGTCTCTGTGTCTCCTGATACTAGAGTGTCTTACAGGACTCATTCTTCATGTTTTGTTTCAAAAGGAAAACGTGGAAGGCCCAGAATGCCAAGTGTGTCGCAAAGGATCATTCTACTTAAACCCTGCCAGTCCAAAGGGTTGCACCACGTGCTTCTGTTTTGGAGTGACTACTGACTGTCAAAGCTCACACAAGCGAAGATCTAAGGTGTGTGAGGGATTAGTGTTTGGGTTCTTGGTCAGTATTCCTAACCTCGCTGCTCCTTGGCCTACAGGACTGTCTCCGTAGATGCTATCATGAGTGTGTCTCAGATTATTCAGGTCTTTGATCAGATGTCACATGCTCAGAATGCTTTCTCCCACCTCTCCCTGGAAATAGATAATCCTGGTCAGTATCTGTATCTTTGCCCTTGACTTCTCTATAGCGTTTAACACTTTGTAACATATTATACCTCTAACTTTAAAAATTACTGTCTTTCCTTTCTCCATAAGTGGAATGTAAAGTCCTTAACATATACCAGGACCTAGGACAGGATTTGGGACATAGAAGATGCCTAGAAAATACAATGAATAGAATTTGTTGTATTGTAAAGGATATGACAGATATCCAGACAGACATCTGGATAGAGAAATCTACAGGGTGAGCGTCAGAAGGTTCACGAGCACACTAACTTTCTGTCTCCATGAAGTTCTGATATGCCACTCCCTTGAGCCCTCCCAGCACTGAGGAGCTCTTCAAAAATATCGTTCATTGTCTTCATAGAGCTCCCATTATGTAGATATGATTGATTAAGTCAATGGTATTGGTTATTAACATAACTGGTAATTGACCTATGGGAAGGCTAGGGATGGGCTGAAAGTTCTGCCCTTCTACACATCTGCTGGTCTTTGTGATCATCAGTTCCCACTCTGAGACTAGCTGGGGGGCTCAAGGCATGGAGGGCATGTGTTTGCACATGCCTGGGTTCGTGTGTATGTGTGAATGTGCTTGGACATATGTTATGTGCAGGCCAGATGCTCATGTTGGATGGCTTCCCTTGTCATGGTTCGCCATGCATTCTGAGGTAGGCTCTCTCTGACACCAGAGCTTGCCAGTTCTGATGCTCCAGCCAGCAAGCTTGCTCTGCGACAGTCATGTCTGCCTCCTGAGGGTTGAGATTGCAGTTGAGCTGCCCTGCTGGCCCAGCCTTTACATAGGTTCTGGGGATTCAAAGTCTGGACCTTGTGTGTGTGTGGCATGCATTTTAGTCCCTGCTATCCCTCCAGCCCTACAAAATGTTTTTATGGTGGTAATAACACAGTCTTCATTCTCTTTTTATATTCTTCCTTTTAAAATTTCTTTCTCAAATGTTTTACCAAATGGAAGGGTGTGTGCCACCTCACCTAGCTTTTTCTGTGGCTTCTTGGAGATCAAACTCAGGTTCTCGTGCTTGTGAGACAAGTACTTTCCCGCTGAGCTGTCTCCCTCTCTGTCTACTTCTGAAATTAACTTTATAAAAAACTAAGATTTTATCAACTTCATTAGTCCACGAGCCAGTAACATCGTGCATACTGTTTCTGTGTAATATTGCTTTACATATTTTACTGCTTGCTGAGTGGAGGGTGGACTGGTTTGTGGAAGGAAACATAGTTTGTAAGTGTGCTCTGTAGTCTCCTCTTTTACCCATCACAGCTTACTCCTAAGTGTTCCTTGTCAATTCTTTGTTTTTCCTCCCCTCTAAATGGAGCTGCCTTCCTCAGTGACAAAGAAAATACTTTACTTGGGCTACTGTATTCCAAAACACAATTAATTTTTTAAAATGTTGTCAAAAACCTTTTAAAAATCTAAGTTAATTCTTCATGTACAGAATGTATTCTGGTTATTCCCTCCCCTCCCGCTCTACCCTCCCTCCTGCCCCTACCAACCCCTTTTCCTTCCTTCCTGTCCCTTTCCAGGGTCAATGGCCATTGGTTTTATTTTGTTACCCATTTAGTTTGCTAGGATCATCTATGTGATCACTGAATTGTAATTCCTCATTGGAGCCTGACGGAGCCACCAGTGCTTACACAACTGAAGATGTCCACCCTTCCCTTTCCCCCTTTCCATGACTCTATCCATAAGAAATTGCCCATCTGTGATGGGGAGGGTCCCCTGAGTTCCTTCTGTATGTGGATCTCATCTTTCAAAGATTTATTTATTTATCATCTATGTATATGTGCATGTACCTGCATGTATGGATGTATACCATATGAGTGCAGGTGCCCTCAGAGGCCAGAAAAAGCATTTGATACCCAGAACTGGTGGTTCTGGTCTTTGTGAGTCACCAGGTGCTAGGAGCCAAACCAGGGTCCTCTGCAAGAATCGCAATGCTCTTAACCACTGAGCCCTTTCTCCAGCCTTTGACTTTACTTTGTAAAGATGCCCACAAGTTATTATTCATCTACTTACTTTTTGATTATTTGAACATCCAGTAAATAATCACCACATGTCAGAAACCAAGGCATGTGGTAAAATACAAAGATATAGGTGGTCCCATGCTCCCTGGGTCAGAAGGGAAGCAGAGTTAGGTGACAGCTCTGCCATGCCCAGTGTGGGCAGACTCAAGGTGAGATGGTTGGGCCTGGGGTATGACTCACTGATAAACTCCACACTACACGAGTTTAATAGATAGTATTTTAAAAAGATACACAAAGGAAAGTTTTGCAGCTAGGTGGTCATTGTGTGAGTCTTTCAGTGATGATGATGCAGCCACCACTCTAAAAGCCACAATTACTGTGCTCTAGCTTGTAGACATGATGGGCTGGCATCTCGAGACAGCAGATGGAGTTGATATCCCTGTGTCCTTCAACCCCGGCAGCAACAGCATGGTTGCAGATCTGCAGGAGCTGCCGTCATCAGTCCACAGTGCATCCTGGGCGTCACCTCCCTCTTACCTAGGTGACAAGGTAACGATGGTCTGATGTCCTTCTGAGCCCTCTGGGGTCTCCGCTATCACTGCATAATCATCATGTCCTAGAGATCTGGGAGGTCGGGTAGTTAACGTTTATAAGTTAGGCAACGTCGACGGAGATGCCCTGCCTCCTGCCACACAGAGGGTGGCAAAGGTACCTCACTTGTGTGTCCTGCTTACACAAGTTCCCAGAAAGGAAGCCGTGCATGATGGTTTTCTCGATTTGTGCTTCCTGCCAAGGAACTCTCCTTTGGGAAAATATAAAACCATTTAAATAATAGCTGTTGCAAATGAGCCAGGTGCCTTTAGACTCTCTGCTGAGGAGCCTTTGTTTTACAGCAGAAAGGCTCCTTGTCAGGAGAATGAGAAGTGACTCACAGAGTTATTAAAAGAAGCAGAGGCCCCATGGCAGTAAGACTCTCACAAGCAGGACCAAGTGTATTTAATGACGCTCCTCCAGGATCTCTTCAGTGAGCAGCACACACTATGTGACAGAGCCTGGCCACGATGAGTCCAGTCCAGTCCCTGTGGAGAAACACGATCAGGTGACATAGGCTGCAAGTCTGTCATAAGAGGAGATGGTAGAAAGGGAGGATTTCACAGCTCACAGGATGTCATAATTTCATATCGTGCATGGCTTAAATAAACAACAAGGTGTTTACAGAGATTCCATTATATAGGCAAAATTGATGAAATATTATCAGTCATTGAGGAATTAACTCAATGTCTGTGAGTTAGCTCAGGGGTCGTTAACTCACTGTTGGCTCCAGATCTCTAACTCTGGATGAAGAACTATGAACTTTGACATTTTCATGTGCCCAGAATTGCTCTTCCAGCTGACCCTTGCCTCCTCCATCAGCCACTAAACTTCTGCTCCTCTCATGCGTTGGCCATCTGTACTGCACAGCCGCTTAAGGGGACAAGTGACTGCAGTTTCTGTGGACTGGGGATCCAGGAAACAATGGCCCAGAGTTTCCTCTGGGGTTGTGGTCAGATATTAGCCAGGCTTAGTCATCTTGGAACTAGAAGAGTCAATTGCTAAGGCCACTACCATGGGTTCTGTGCCTTGCTAAATCTGGCTAGAAGCTTCGGATACTCATCACGTGAGATCGTCCTGGACTGCTCATGGAGCCTCATGGCATGATACATTTCTGGGCTGTTCATGGACCCTAGGCATGGTGGCTGGTTTCTGCAAACTGAGGAAGAAGAATGAGATAGCAAGAATTAATGAAAGAACTCAAGACAGAAGTCATAAAATCTTAAAACTCAACTTTGGAAAAGATGAAATCTCATTTCTGCTTTATTCTGCTAATTAACTTGTTAGAAATGAGTCACTGAATTGAGCCCACACTCAAGGCAAGGACAATGAAACTCTCCTGTGTGAGCTTCCTTTCCGTTACTGTAATAAAACACCATGACCAAAGCAACATCTAGAAGAAAGGATTTGTTTTGGCAGAGGCATGGCAGCAGGAAGCTGAGAGATCGTGTCTCCAACCACACAGAAAATTAGAGAGAGGGCTGTAGGTGGGGAAGGGATGCGCTCTCAAAGCCATCCCTAGCAATGTATTTTCTGCAGTGAAGCTACACCTCCTAAAATTTCCACAACCCCCCAACAGCACCACAGTAGAGAACCAATTATCCAAATACCTGAGCCCATGATGAACATTCCCAATTCAAGCCACTACAACTCTAGAGAAGACTATCAGAATTTGTGTTCATATTTTAAAAGCCGCCCTAGCCTATCAAAAAGACAGTGCTTAAAATCAATTATTAGATGAGCCTACGTGTCTCATGGAAATGCTTCCAGGCCCTGAGAACACAGCTCTGGGAAGCTTTATCAGGGGGCAGGTCCTAGCAGAAGCCTCCATGGCTAGGGCCCCAGAGATGCTCTCCTGCTCTCCCCTGGAGCAGAGTTCTGTTCTCAGCTGAGATGCTGCTGCTGACAGACTCTCCTCAGCCCCTCGTTCCTAGCTGATTTCAAAGGAGGTAGACCAGGAGCAGAGGAGACCCAGTTAACAGAAAACTATGACCATTCACTGCCACATTGCCACCAAGGTCACACTGTGCTGGTCTAGTCTGTGTCTCTGAAGTAGCAGATGATCATGGCTTCTCTCTCCAGCAAAATTTATAACAGCATAGGGAATAGTCACCATCTGCTTTCAAGGGATTTTTTTAAAATTTATTTTTAGAGGTTTATTTTGCAACTGGCTATCCAATTTCTTCTAGTTACTAATAGATTTCTTAGAATCTCATTGGATTAAGCAAACTTTTTATTTAGTCATCGTGGAAGGGAAAATATCTTGTTTGTTATAGTATGGTTGTTACTTTTTCTTTTTAATAAAAGTACATTCCCACTTATAAAACAGTTTGTGTTAATGGTTTTCAGGAATCTGAAAATGACATAAGCAGGCGATGAAGACAGCATTAGTCCCATCCTTCCCAGAGCATCTTTGCAGATGTTCGTCAACTGGGTTAGCGTCAGCCTGGTTATTTTCAGTGCTTTTGATGCTGTTCTTTCAATTTCAGGTTTCCTCATATGGCGGCTACCTCACCTACCAAGCCAAGTCCTTTGGCTTACCTAGCGACATGGTTCCTTTGGAAAAGCAGCCGGATGTACAGCTCACTGTAGGTACTAGGATGTGGGCCAAGCAGTGGGAAGCCATGCCCATAACCAGGGCTGTGCCCATAACCAGGGCTGTGCAGAATGTTGGGCTGATTTGTGATTTGAAGACTCCCCCCCTCCCCCCATGTAGCTGTATTTCATCTTCGAAACAGGCTCGTGTTTTATTACAGTTTTATCTTTCAAGTTAGTCTCAAAAAATGATTTTGAGTTCATTCTTCATGGCACCCCTGGAATATAGGACAAATCCTTGGAATATGGGTTCAGGAGCCCTAGCCTGAAGCTAAGTCTGCCTTTGCTTACCTTGGAAGCGGGCTGCTGGAGATGTAACCCAGGAACTCGCACCTGCTATGAGCTCCATCCCCACCTCCATTTCTGCCTTAGATGCTAGGGTGCTGGCAACTCCAGCTTCCAGGAAGCTTTCTTTGCACTGTGCACTGTAAATGGGCCAGCAAGCCTCACACACATCTTCATGGCAAAGGCCCCATGTGCTTGGTAGATCTTTGTGTGCAAGCCCTGCTCAGCCATCTTTTGCTTTGACCAGTAAACAAATGTATTGAATTGTGGTAAAAACTCAAAGGAACTTTAACAGAGCGTAGTGCAAATGGAGCAACAAAGACTTGAGAGTTGCATAAGGAAAGCTGCTATGCGATAAACGTCCCATCCCCGCAGAAACGCAGGGTTTCTGCTTTGCTTTCTGCAGCACAGCTCCTAGCTGCAGCTACTGCTGCATGCAATCTCTACTGCAGAGGATTTAATTGCACACTCTTGGAATGCTCTGGGAGGTAATGATCAAAATCCCCCCTTGATTTTAACTTCAGACACGGAAATCATTTAGGCTCACAAGAATTTTTCTTTGTTGTTGTATTTTAAACCTCTGTAATTAAGAGCCTTTGGGGCATGTTCCTTAGATTAAGGTTTGAAGTGATCTGCGATCCTAGATAATGTTCTGCTCTCACGAATGGGCTGCCTGCAGGTTTGGAGCTGACACAAAACAGCTGGGCTGTGATGTGTGACTTGGGTGGAGCTGTTAATGCAAGGCATGGACATGCCTGTGCAGTCCTAAGAAAGCCCCCAAGAGGTACCTAGATAAAAGGTGGCCAGACCCACAGGCCAGGCGGAGCCCTGGGCCCATGCCTTCATCTATAAACTCCTCTTCTTCAGTGTGCTGAGCATAGTAGCTGCAAAGCCAGGCTCTGTTAACCCTTCCTCCACCGCTGCACTCTCCAGGAAGCTGCCACCAAAGCACATCATGTTGGCAGCAATGAAACGCACTTCCCACATTTATTACAAAGGATGGTTAAAATGAATACTCTTCTCCATTTTTAAAAGCATTTCATTTAATGTGTGTGAGTGTTTCATCTGCATGTTTGTCTATGCACAGGATCTGTGCAGCAGATCCTCTGGGACTGGATAATAGATGTTGTGAACCTCTAAGAAGATACTGGGAATCGAACTCGGGTCATCTGGAAGAACAGCCAGTGATCCTAACCACCGACCTATCTCTCCAGCTCTTATTCTTTTTCATGTTTTAAAATCCCTTTTGGTCAAGGTAGTTTTCATATGTGTGAAAACATAACAAAATAGCCACTATTCACTTGTGTGCAGGTCACTAACCCAGCCAGTTCTGAACTGTTTAGGGCCAGGTGTTTCATATAATGTAGATAAACATAGAAATCTGTTCTAACATCAATATAACCTTCAAAACATCCCAACTAAGGCACTAATGCATACCTGCTTCCTTTAAACAGGGTCAGCACATGTCCATCATCCACACGGAATCCAGTGACCCACGGCCAGACAGGCTGCATCATGGAAGGGTGCAAATTGTTGAGGTAAAATACCAGAAAAAGGTCTTTGATGATCTTTTTGTTCTGTGTTTTAGTTAAGTCAACATTTTCACTTAAGAATATTGTAAGAAGGGCTGGAAAGATGGCTCAGAGGTTAAGAGCATTGCCTGCTCTTCCAAAGGTCCTGAGTTCAATTCCCAGCAACCACATGGTGGCTCACAACCATCTGTAATGAGGTCTGGTGCCCTCTTCTGGTCTGCACCACAGACAGAATATTGTATACATAATAAATAAATAAATAAATAAATATTTTAAAAAAAAAAGAATATTGTAAGAATACAGATTGCATTTATACAGAGACACATAAATATAATGAGAGAGAGAAACCATACACACCCAAACACACACACACACACACACAAGGGTGGGGTGGTATGGTTAAAAAAAAAACAAGCAAACAAACAAAACAAATGGGTAAAGATGCTTGATGCCAACCTGACCTGAGTTTGATCCCTAGGACTTAGGTGGTAGAAGGAGAGAACTGATTTCCAAAATTTGTCCTCTGACCTACATATAAACACCATCACACATGCAAATGCACACACACACGCGCACACACACACAGTGAGAAAACCCCACCACATAATCTAGAATATAATACAGCATTGAGTGTTTGATGCATACATATTTTTTGTTTATATCTCTTTTATAAATATTTCCCCTATCCTGTGTGTGTGTGTGTGTGTGTGTGTGTGTGTGTGTACATGCACATGCATGTGGGGGGGCCACCAGAGGACAACCTCAGCTGTAGTTCCTGAGCTGCTGTTTCGCCTTTGTCTAAGACAAGCTTTCTCTTTGACGTGAAACTTGCCAGGTAGGCTGGCCAGCAAGCCTGAGGAATCCTCCCGTCTCCATCTCTCACCCACTGAGCTGTCTCTCATGCCCAGAACAACAGAGAGCACCTGTTCTCTAGTGCTGGAGAGATAGAGAAGTTCAATGGTTAAGAGCATTGCTGCTTTTGCAGAGGCTCTGAGTTTGGCTCCCAGCACTAAGACTGGGTGGCTCACAGCCTCCTGAAACTCCTTCTGTAGGATGTTCAGTGCCCTCCTCTACTCCAGAGACACGTTCCTGCATTGCATGCACATGCAGTGCCCTCCTCTGCTCCAGAGACACGTTCCTGCATATACATGCACATGCAGTGCCCTCCTCTGCTCCAGAGACACGTTCCTGTATATACATGCACATGCAGTGCCCTCCTCTGCTCTCCAGAGACGCGTTTCTGCATATACATGCACATGCAGATTGCCACACATAAATACTTCGAATAAACCAGCACACAAAGCACATCAGAGCGCTGCCTTCTTGCATCCTGTACAGATGCAATGATGATGGTCATCTGCAAATCAGGAAGAGAGCCTTGCCAGGAGCTCATGCAGCCAGAACCTTGATGTGGACTTGGAACTTCAGGACCATGACAAACTACATAGCATAAACCAGTTACTATATGGCTTTTTGTTATGACCATTGCTCGAATCCCCCACTGCATAACCTAGAATATAATGTACCACAAGGTTATGATGTTTTCGTGGTTTTATAGGCAGATGCAAGCTTGGAGGAGCTCAAGTGTACCAATGTATACAATGGAAATATGAAAAAGAGAAAGGCAAATATTTGAAGGAGCAATTACTTCCCAAACATGATGAGACTCACTAAGATATCAAGAGATCCCCAAGCTCTAAATAGGATAGATGAAAGAGGACCACACAAGTGCACTGTGATTCGCATGCAGAAAGACAAATGCAGAGAACATGCAAGTGACCCTCAGTAACACGAATGCTGAAAAGACATCTGCTAGCAAGCCTGAAGACCCAAGTTTGATACCAGGAATCGACACGGTGGAGAGGACTGGCGCCTGCAAGCTGTCCCCAGAGCTCCACGTGTGCTCTGACATATATACACTCATACATATACACCATATACAGTGGAAAAATTACAAAGCAAAGAAACACAGGGTAAATGACGTGCAAAAAAAATTAGTACAGTGATCTGAGCTATGAGCAGAAAATTCATTGCTAAATAACTCCTTGATAAGAAGTACCCAGTCACAAAAAACACACAGGGTGTGAATCCACTGATATGAGGTTCCTAAAATAATCCAGCTCTTTGAAAGTAGGTGTGTTTTTTCATGGCTAGAGGGGTCAGCCTGGAGTTTCTGTTTCCAACCATGAGCAAGTTTTCCAGCCTTGTGCAATGTTGTGTTCATAGCCTAGACCACTGCGCCACAGAATCTGTAAATGAAATGGATACGATGGTACATTTCGTGTCGGATTTTTTTTAAAACAATAAAAATTACAAGCTGGTTGATGATGGTGCACACCTTTAATCCCAGCACTCAGGAGACAGAGACAGATGAATCTCTGTGAGTTTGAGGCCAGCCTGGTCTACAGAATGAGTACCAGGACAGGCAATGATGATATGAAGAGTCATGAAGTTTCTCACACTGGTCATCTTGGCGCTTGGGAGGGTAAGGTAGAAGGATCCTGAGTGCCAGGCCAGCCAAGGCTACTTAACTGGACTCTGTCTCAAAGAAAGCAAAACAACAACAAAAACCCCAAGTGCATAAACAAAGCAGCAAATTAATAAAACAAAATGTGTGCAAGAAAAGATTGCTTGCTGTCCTAACTGTGCACGTTGAGCTAATACTACCTGGTGGTGCTGCTTTTTCTTCTGCATCTTTGTCACTGACTTTTTATTTTCACAGATTAAAGTACATTCACAAAGGTGGCACTGGTCTTGGAGACCCTCTTCCCTGTAGTAGCCTAGTGTGACTGCTCATCTTTCTTTCTTTGGCTCTTTTTTCCATACACAGTCTGAATGGCTTCGATTTGACCCATTCCAGGGCCTGTCTCTCTGAAAGTGACCTTGCCTAAGGAAGCCTCTCCATTTGCTGTGCAGGGGAACTTCAGACACGCTGGCCACGGTGCCCCGGTGTCCCGGGAAGAGCTGATGACTGTGCTGTCCCACCTGGAAGGACTGTACATCCGGGGCCTCCACTTCACTGAGACACAGAGGCTCACTCTGGGCGAGGTGGGGCTGGAGGAGGCCTCCGACACAGGAAGTGGACCCAGAGCACATCTTGTGGAGCTGTGTGCCTGTCCCCCTGACTACACAGGTGACTCATGTCAGGTAGGAAAATTTCCCAGCTGTGGTATTCCTCATTTCCTGGGGGGCCCATCTATGTCTGGCTTTTTCTGGCTGCTGTCCAGCAATGCAGCAGGCACAACTGGGGCTCTCTCTCTCTACCCATCATCCAAGTGTATCTTCCCCTGGGTGATCTTTAGGGATTCAAAATGTGTCAAAGACAGCACCTTGTCTTGGCATTCAAAGGAGACCATGGGCGCTCCATGGATGTAGAAATCAGAAGTAGGAAGGCTCAGTGTTTGTCTGTCCTTTCCTGTAAGCTGGGCCAGAGTCTCCTTCTGTCTCCCTGTCACTCTAGTGCAGGAAAATCCCAAGGATTCCCTGGATGCAAAAGGGAAAATCTCACTCCCGTTTCCCACCTCTTAGCAGGTCCGAGTTGTTTAAAGTTACCCTCACTTACTAGAATGCACTACAGAATGAAACTGTTTCTCTCTCAACCCATACATCAATGTGTTCTTTTCCTAACAAGAATCAGTATTGGCAAAATTAGTGGGAGACAGTGATGCTGTTCTGTGTACATGAACTAGCAAATGTCTTCACTTCCCTGCTTAAAGCAGAAACTATCTCCCTTACACAGCATCCTGGAGACTCCTTTTCTTGTGAGTTGGCTCACAGGTTGCCTCCAGTCAGCCCAATGCCTTCCATCTCTTTTTTAAGCGATGTAAAATATAAACTAGATAGCCCGAGGCAAAGAGGAGCTGCAGATTAGCACCCTGTGGTCAGGGTGTGGCTTTGCAGCAACTCAGCCGGGCTTTACAGCTGCTTCTAATCACCTGGGGCTGTCTGCAGGGCCAGGTGGGTAGAAGGTGACGTCTGCCCCGTCTCACAGGAATTACCAAGGGCTGTACTTACCTGTGGAACGGTTATGTTTTTCTCTCTGTGTAGGCTGAGTCATGTGTGAAGTTGAAAGGTGGGGCCCCTGCCACAGACAGCCTTTTTTCCCTGAGTCAGACAGGCCCGGGCACTGAGCAGGAAGGGCAGTATAAGAGGAGAAGTATAGAGTTTTGTGCGCAGCCAGGCAGGACACCCAGGGATCAGGATGTCCCCTGCAGTGAGGTGGTCAGCCTGGAGCACAGCGTGGCTGTGGATCTTTGGGACGGCTCTAGACCTGTGCCTGGGATATGGTTCAGGGCAGCAAAGGGTAGCCTTTCTTCAGCGTCCAGGTCAAAACCATCTGCAAGCAAGTTATACGGAGCTCAGACCCAGCCAGGTAATGCCCCTTTAAATTTCGGGTCAGGATGGGGAAAGTGTGTCCAGCTTGGGGACATTTTGTGATAGTAGATGAGAGGGCTGGGGGGAAGGGCAGGCAGCCTCCTGGTTGCAGTGAGTGGCAAGGTTTATTGCCGGGCTGTACTGATTGCTCTCCTGGGTTATTAACCACAAGCCCCATAAACATCAGCCCACCATGTAATGCCTGGACAGCCGAGAGCTTGGATGCTGTGGAATATTGGTGTTACCATTAATTAGCTCCCTGTAGGAGCTAGCTCAAGCCTGGGACAAGGGTCTATTGCTGGAGGCTTGAAAGTTTCACTTGAAAATTTACCCACAAAGTAAAACATGAGGAACAAAAAGAGCCAAGGCTGAGAAAAGCGATCAGTTTGTACAGTGCCTCACGGACATGCTGTGATTTGCCAGGCATGAAGCATTCATGAATTCTGCTCACGCCTTACATGCCCTGCGTGTATACTTACAGAGAAATAGAGCCCGTGGCTCATGAAATTGACCCAGAAAGTGGATGGGACATTTATCATCTATAATATAAAACGTCACTGGAGATTTCATCCTTAAAAGCATGGCTTTGTCACGTCTAAGTGTCTTTGTTGCAGTTCAGGACACAGGCATTCCTGTCTTTCATAGGATTCGTGTGCTTCTGTGAAATGCCATTGCTTGCTTTGTGGAGGCATGAAATGGTTACAGTTGAGTCACAATTCTCCGAGTCACATGACCTGGAACTTGGACAGAGCATTTTTCCTGCTTGTAATTAAAAGCACATTAAGGTGGCTCATTTTGCTTTTGATCATAATAGGCTGTTCTTTGCCAAAGCAGGTATAATTAAAGCTTTTGTCCAAATATGGTGACTTCAACTCACGAGACCTATTCGTTCATTTGAATAATTTGTTCCTTACCAAATATAATTATTTTGAGCAAGTGACATGATGTAGGTAAGGCTTACCAGTTAACACTTCAGTTGATTTGCTGTAGATACGGTCACACGGTCCCCAGCAAGATTTCATTCAGGCATGTCTCTCAGCTGAGCTATCAGCCCAGAACATTCCTCTCATACTTTGATTCTCCTTTAAACAAGCCTGTTCATATAAAGCCTTGAAGTAAAAAAAAAAATTGCAATATATCCCTTTGCCTAAACATGATTCCTAATCACATAAAGGAGCGTTATATTGGAAATTGTGTTGTGCAGTTTGTATGATCTGTTGGCCATTAGCCATTTGGGAAGGAGATCCTGGCAGGAGCCGAGAGGCCCCCGCCCTGGGCAGCACAATATCCCACACTTCTTCCCTTTGTGGACACGGGCAGTGAGACTGGCCTGTTCAGCTTTGCCTTGACTGTCATTTCTGAGTCTTATGGATGTATATGCTGTTTGCTGCCATCCACCAGTGGGGTTGGGATATTAATTCTTCCTGGTCCTTTAAAGATGAGGATCTGGGGGACTAGAACTACAAACAAGGAGAAATGTCCAGTGTTGGGCTGTGCATGAATTGGCTCTGCCACGATATTTGCCTATAATCCTTTTTTAAAGGCAGGCAGAACTCCACATGATTCTAGTGAGTGTGTAAGAATCAAATCACTGGTTTATAGCCATTTGTTGGATTTTTTTTTTTTTGAGATGGGTTTTACTCTGTAGCACTGGTTTGCCTGGAACTCATAAAGATCCTCCTGCTTCTGTCTTCCAAGTGCTGAGATTAAAGGCCTGCTGGAAAGTTCTTAACAGAATCATTTAAACAAAATGTAAGTCCATGGAAAAAAAATATTAACTCTTACCGGATAGTGGTGACACACACCTTTAATCCCAGCACGCAGAGGTAGAGGCCGAAACAGGTGGATCTGTGAGTTCAAGGCTAGCCTGGTCTACAGAGTGAGTTCCAGGACAGCCAGGGCTACACAAAGAAATCCTGTCTCAAAACCCAAATATATATAAACAAGACCAAACCCAGAGACACTCTTGGGCTGGGTCTCTGTATTCACAGTGGACCAAATTCTTGTGGACAGTCTTAAATGTGAGAACTCAACACTTGCCTTCTATCCAGGCTCCCTGCTGACCACTGGGGAGTGAGCGTCACTGAAGTGATTTCAATAATTGTACCATTATTAAGTGGACTCCATTAAAGAATCTTTATGTCCCTTCTACCCCCCTCCCACGAATCTGAACCCATACATGGGGACGGGTGAGATTTTTGCTGGACTTGGGTTGTCTGGCTTAACCCCAGAAGGGACTGGAGGCCTACTCCTCTTTACTCCCAGACTTCCACATGCTCAACCCCTTCAAAACAACTGGTGTGTGAGAGGGGCCCATGGCCCACTTCTCCTTTCTCTGTTTCCCATTCCCACCATCCCAAAGACACAGCACAATCTTACCAAAAAGCAAACTAGCTGGCTGGTGGTTGATATCAGAAATCTACACAGCACCTAGGGGTGGTTTGGAAACCCCGACTTCTCCACAGTCGGAATTGCGATGAGCTTTAGGAAACAATTCTTCTCTTTTCTTTGCATTGATGAAACATTTTTGTTTGAAAAATAGGGTTGCCGCCCTGGATACTATCGGGACAACAAAAGCTCGCCCACGGGAAGATGTGTCCCCTGCAATTGCAATGGACATTCAAATCGCTGCCAGGACGGCTTGGGGAAGTGCATTGTGAGTAGATGAGTAGTTTGTGGGGCTGGCAAGGCAGTCTTCCTCCCCTTTCCCCCCGAGATGTCAAGGTTCTGTCTCTCATAAACCTAAGCAGATTGCTATGGCGTGGAGGAGGCTTCTGACGCACCAGGCTGGATTAGGGGCTTATACTTCCCTTTTGCCTCCATTGTAACAGACACCCTCAGAAGGCAGCACCTGCCTTCAGTTATGGGATTCCCATTACCTCTGCCTCATTAAGTGATATTAATATGTGGACTATAGCTGGAGCTTGAAGCTTGCCTGGATATATATACTAAGTCTGAGGTGTTACTTTGGGCTCAGTTTTGTGGGGGTGAGAAGGGTTTCAATAGGGCCACTGTGGCTGTCAGAGTAGCAGCGAGTCTATTACAGGATGCTGAGGACAGGATGGGTGGGCAGAGCCCTCTCCTGTGTGACCCCAGCACTATAAACCAGGCTGTGATGGCAGACTCTCGTGTTGGAGGCAGGGAGATCCGAAGTTGTCTTAGTCACAGTCCTAGTGCTGTGAAGAGACACCGTGACCATGGCACTCTTTAAGAGAAAGCATTTCATTGGGGCTCTCTTACAGTTTCAGAGGCTTTGTCCATTATCATAGTGGTGGGGAGCATGGCGGTGTGCAGGCAGGTGCTGGAGCAGTACCTGACATTTCTTTTTTTTTTTTTTTGTTTTTGTTTTTTGAGACAGGGTTTCTCTGTGGCTTTGGAGCCTGTCCTGGAACTAGCTCTTGTAGACCAGGCTGGTCTCGAACTCACAGAGATCCGCCTGCCTCTGCCTCCCGAGTGCTGGGATTAAAGGCGTGCGCCACCATCGCCCGGCTCTGACATTTCTTCATCCTGACATTTCTTCATCCTGATCCATAGGCAGGCAGAGAGCAACACTGGGCCTGGTGCGGGCTTCTGAAACCTCAGTCGCATATGTCCTCCTCCAAGGCCACACCTCCTAATCCTTCTCAATAGTGCTGCTCCTGATGACCAAGCATTCAAATACATGGGCCTATGGGGCCATTCTAATCCAGACCACCAGACTGAGGGCATCCTGAGACACAGGAGACCTTCCCTGAAAAAAAGAGTGAGAAGGGAGAGAGATAGGGTATCAGTGATGGAAGGGAAAAAAAGAGAGTAAAGAAAGAAAAAGGAGTGGAGGGGATGGCTAAGAATGGCTTATGGCTCATGCCTAGTTGAAGCGTGATTAATAAAAACTCAGAGAGAGAAAATGGGGTTCAACCTGAAGACCAGAAAAGCAAAACAGTCACTGGCTCTTGCCTCGACCTCAGTCCAAAATCTTGCCTTCAGGAATCTCCGAATTAGGCTTACTGGGAGCTGTCTTCTCCCATTTTATAATCCTCTCTAGGGCTGGGATTAAAGGCATATACCGCCCAGATTCTATATCTCCTGGGATTAAAGGTGTGTGTTACCACTGGTCTTTAAGGCTGACCAGTGGGACTGTTTTCCTCTTTGATCTTCAGGCAAGTTTTATTTATTAAAATACAAATGAAATGCCACAACTCCTACTCATTCGCACTTAGACAGCTCATGGCTGCCGAGGTAAAGTGGGATCCCAGGAGAGGCAGAAGAAGGGACCAAAGCACAGTGGTGGAGTGGGGCCTCACCTCTCCTTCCTCACAGAGGCCCCAGTTCCTTTTGTTGTTTTTCTATTTTTCTTTTTTGGCAGTTCTTGTTGACTATAATTTACATGTTAGAATAGGGTGTTACTATGGAATATTATTCAGATTCTCTCCAATAAAATTAGCTTGTTTCTGGACCTTTAATTTTAGCACTTGGGGAGCAGGGGCAGGCCAAGTTCTGAGTTGAAGGATGGCCTGGTCTCCATAGCAACTTCCTGGTGAAGAAGTCGATACAATGAGACCCCCATCTCAAAATAAAAATAAATAAAAATAAGAAACAAAGAAAGGATTTTAAAAGGTTTAAGTAACCTTTGTCCCCAAAGAGCCTTCTAACATTTTCATTTATTTCCTCATTTATTTGTTTTTGGCTGTACTTCATTCTTCTGTTCCATCGGATTTCATAGCCAGGGCTTCCCCCAGTTAAGACAAGGGCCTTTAGAAATTCACTCTGCTGCCATGGGCTTGCTTTGTGTGGTGTGACTAGCATCTGTGGAGTTTGGTCTACACTGAGCCTGCTCTGTGTGTCCTGCGGATCTCCTTCCTCTGCAAGCTGGGGCAGGCCAGAACAGGAGAGTGCCGAAGACACCGCCCGATAGAATACTTTGTTGGGTTCTAACCTTATAAGTTCAAAAAGACTAAAAGCCCACGTGTCTTCCTGAACAAAGGTCTCTATTGGAGACCGCCTGGTGTGTGTGACACGGTGATGCTCTCATCAAGTCTGAATGTTTATCTAACCACAGAACCATAGCTGGATGTCAAGCCTGTCTATAAATGCCACCAAAGAACAAACGGGGTTTTCTCTAGATTCTGTACACTCCATGGAAGGATAACTTGTGGGAGGCATACTCCATTTTTCAGTCTATCCGTGAAAAATATTTGATTCCATTTGCTGTTTCTGTAGGTCTGTCTTTGCTTGTCTCTAAGGCCACTGTGGCTCCTCGGAAATCAGGAAATCCTGAGAGATTGCTGTGATCCTAAGATCCTTGCTGATCTTAGAACCCCCAGACACAAACCATCCTTTCAAGAACCCACACCACCCTACCACATATATGTATACACCCATACCCACCTACCACACATATGTACACACCCACCCTACCACACATCATATGTACACACCCACCCTACCACACATGCGTACACACCCACACCCACCCTACCACACATGCGTACACACCCACCCTACCACACATATGTACGCACTCACACCCACCCTACTTACCCACATTCTGGGGCAACAACCCTGAGTAGAGAGCTAACTGAACATGGCATGGGCTACTGAAATCCTTAAGTCCATCCCCAGTGACACACGTCCTCCAACAAGGCCACGCCTCCTAATCCTTCCCAAACAGCTCTGCCAACTGGGAACCAAGGACTCAAACATATGAGCCTATGAGGGCATTCTCAGTCAAACCTCTGCACTGCTTAACTATGTTTTGTATCATTTTTAGTTCCTTAAAGATTCATGAAGCATGGGTTTGTCTACTTAGGAGTCTTTTCTGTTGGAGACAAGCCCCGTCCTCTTGTGTTTTACTTTTCCTAATTTAGCTTCAGAATCTATTTAAATCTTCACACCCATTATCTGTCCCTGTTCAAGCACTGTGGTGGCACAGAGGTAAAAACATACGCAACTCTCAATGCTCAGTCTCTTTCCAGGTCATTTCGTTAACGCATGGTATCTTTGAGTTACCAAATATCTGTAGCACAGGGAATTTCCTCAGCGTGTGTGTATGTGGGAATGTTTGAAGCTTTGTGGCAAGGGTGAAGTCAAGAAAGGCTATAGCAGGGGGCTGGAGAGACAGCTCTGTGGTTAAGAGCACTGACTGTTCTTCCAGAGGACCCGGGTTCAATTCCCAGCACCCACATGGCAGCTCACAACTGTCTGAAGATCCAGTTGCAGGAGATCTGACATGTTCACACCAATGCACATAAAATAAAGTTAAATAAACCATAAAAAAGATGCACCACCAGGCCTGGTTCTCAAGGTCAAAAAAGAAAGAAAGAAAGAAAGAAAGAAAGAAAGAAAGAAAGAAAGAAAGAAAGAAAGAAAAGAAAGGCTATAGCAGATTAAAAATCCCACAGAAAAACATGCTTTCCATAATCTGTTCAGTCTGCCCTCAGACCTCTCGGTGGTAAAGTTGTGGAGTGCCTTCCATTAGACACTGACTTTGACATGAAGATGATTGGATTTACAGAAATAAAATGCTTAAACACAATTTCTTCCTCCCTCCTTCTCTCTCTTTCTCCCTTCCTCCCCCTCTCTTTCTTTCTTTCTTTCTTTCTTTCTTTCTTTCTTTCTTTCTTTCTTCTGTCCATCCTTGCTTGCTTCCTTCCTTCCTTCCTTCCCTCCTTCCTTTCTTGTTTTTTGAGACAGAGTTTCTCTGTAGCTTTGGCGCCTATCCTGGAACTTGCTCGCTCTGTAGACCAGGTTGGCCTTGAACTCACAGAGATCTGTCTGCCTTTACCTCCCAAGTGCTGGGATTAAAGGTGTGTGACAACTCCACCATTGCCTGCCTAGACACAATTTCTTAATTCTCTGGAACTTGAGTTCTAAGGGACATCTTCTAAAATCATGTAACTTTCTATTCTCTTTCACAGATTCCACATAGTAAATCTATTTAAAATGTATTTCCCTTCAGTATACCACAGTGAGCTATGAAGAGAAAGAGGCTAGCCTCCAGATACAACCCTTTCTAATGGGAGGGAGGAGAGAGGATGCACACTTCCCAAGGACCCAGCACATTAATTTGTGCTTGCTTGCCTGTGTGATTAAGACAGCGTCTCATTATGTGTCCCTGTCTGACCTGGAACCCCCAGGGATCTGCTTGCCTCTGCCTCCCAAGTGCCCGGTTAAAGCCATGCTCCACCACATCCTGCCTGCCTTTTTCTCTCTAAGATGCTCTTAACAGCACCGCAGAGTGGTGCTCTGCCAATGGCATCTTTTAGGGAAACTGCTTATACGCAGTCATGTCAATGAAACTGGTACAGGAAAGAATGAACTTAGAGAAATAAAGGAACTTTCCAAAGATGCCACAGCTGTGAAATGATGCCGTGGCATATAGTCTTTCTCTTCTGTAGCCTAATGAAGGGACCCTTGTACTGTGGGGGATGGTAGTGTGGTGATGGGGTGTATGGTGTGTGTGGGGGGGTATATGTGTGCAAGGCTGGAGGAAAACACTAGTGTCCTTCCTAAGCACCCTCCATTTTTGTTTGTTTGTTTTAGACTCAGGGTCTCTTGCTGTCCTGGATCTTGCTAAGTCGGTTAGTTAGTAAGCCCCAGAGATCTACCCATCCACCCTCATCCTCCAGTCCTGGGATTCCAAGCATGTACCATCCTAACCAGCTTTTAAAATATGGCTTCTAGGGGCAAACTCAGGTCCTTGTGCATGCCAGGCAAGTAATTTACGCAGGCTGAGCTATTATTCCAGCTCAGTACCACTATTTTATGCAGCACCAACAGCAATTAAATAGGAATATATAGTCAGCAGAACCAATATCACCATGCAGCCAGAGGACCTGAGTTATATTTGGGTGCGATTGGGGTAGAGGTGTGGTTCTGTTATGCCAGGCTCACTGAGCGTACTGGAAACTCTGGGTTGAATCGTCAGCATTGAAGACCATAGTGGCCTTAAAAGTGATCCATGCCGCAGACAGCTAACTGTCCTGTTCATCTGTCCCCAGAACTGTCAGCACAACACCGCTGGGGATCACTGTGAGCACTGCAAGGAAGGTCACTATGGAAACGCCATCCGCGGATCCTGTAGGGTGTGTCCCTGCCCTCATACCAACAGGTACAGTAGCCGATCACAGGTGACAGCAGACGGCAGTCACACAGAACTGAGAGTGGATGAGGAGAGCACAGCTTAAAGAGAAGTAACTGCCAAGGGCTGTGATAACAGTGTTCCAAAATTGATCGTAGTGGTGATTGTACAGCTTCTTGACTGCATTAAGCCATTGAACTGATATTATTTGTGGGTGAATTGTACAGTATATGTATTTGTCCTTTTGGTTATGTGGCTAGCCTTGAATGGTTGAGCCATTTTTTTTAACGAACAGACACAAATGCAAGGAAAAATATCTATCATCAAGCAGAAATGTCCCTTTTGTTGTCTTCTTCTTCTTCTTCTCCTTCTCCTTCTCCTTCTCCTTCTTCTTCTTCCTCTACTCACTCCTTGATTTAACAAACTTTCTGGGCACCCACTATGGGGCTTAGCATGTACTAGGGAAACTGACATGCAGTAAGGATGGTGGAATCTGATGTCCCAGGGCTACACTGGAGTGGATTAGGGAAAGGAAGGATCACAGTTCAGTAAGTACATGGAGAGAGAAATGTGAAGTAGAATATCAGATAGCCATGTGGCTGTGGGACTGACGGTGAGTGACTGTGTTAGACAGAAGGGCCGAGAAGCCATGGTTGGTTGGCAGGGACATGAGTAATGAGTGGAGAAAGCCGAGGTACATGTTGGTCCCAGAAGCAACAGCCTTGCAGCGTGTGCCCCGCCCCGACACCAGCAGCCACAGTAGACACTCACAGACAACAGTCAGAAGGGACAGCCTTGCAGGATGTGCCCCACCCCGACACCAACAGGTACAGCAGTAGCTCACAGACATCAGTTTGTGATCGGGCAGTTGTCCAGAACTCAGAGTGGGTGTGGAAGGTGCTAAAGAGATATGTTCATGCAGAGGCAGGAGGGGTGGAAGTGACCCAAGGGCCTCCTTATTTGGATGTACGATCTTCCAGTCTCTGAAATGGCGAGCCTCACGAAATAGAAAGACAGGGTTGATTCTGAGGCGGCAGCAGCACAGGGACAGGGTGTGGAAGAAGCCTGACCACCTCCCCGAGAGCAGCGCTCAGGACCACTCATGCAGTAAGGAAGACGGGCATTTAGGACATGCAGCATGGCAAGATGAGATGAGGGAACATTGGCCCGTCATCTATGTGTGTGGATGAACTTCATAGGGTGCTCGTTTAGGAAACGACAGCTTTGACCACATCTGAAGGCTGGGTTTTCTGTCCCTTGCTGTCAGCCATGTTACCCACAGGACACTTGCACATGCCCAAGAGGACAGTCAGTGGTTCCAATAGAAGTAGCTTTCAAGTCTTGAAAATTCATCTGGATCATCCTGAAGACCCATGGGTCAGGGTGTTACCTGCAGCTAAGGCCACAGGAGTCTAACGACGCCACTCCCCTGCAGGGGCTCCACGGGAGTCATTTCCGAGATGGGATTTTCGAGAAAGGGCTGCTCTGTAGATGGTGGTGGCATTGAGCTCATGGAGACCCGTCTGTCCCTGCCTCCCAAGTTCTGGGTTTAAAGGCGTGCACCACCAGAACCAAGAGGGCTGGAGGTGCAGCTGTGGGTCCAACCAGGACTCAGATTCTACAACATTAAACCTTGAAGACTATAGCCAAGCATCTGGTTTACTCCTTGTTGTAATGGAAGCCTTGGGGAGTCTGAACCCTTGAGCCCAATTGTAGCTGTCATTCAGGCCTGGTGTGACTGAGAGACCACAGATAGAGCAGTCACCACTGATTCTCGTGTCCTTTGGACATGGCACATTGTTCTAATCTTGTTCTTTATGATGTGCTCACCATGGGCTCTAAGGAAAACGTGACACAGCCATTAACTAAAGTAGTGATGGGCATGAAATGCGAGAAACTGTGCCTATGCTACACAGGCTCAGAGGTAAGGTCACTGATACCAGCTGAGGTCAGCTGGACTAACCACATCTTCCTTTTCCCCAAGTCACGTGCCTGAGGGCTCCTTCCCTGGAGATCCCCAAGTCTGAAATGTCTGCCTTGCTTTCCTAACTATGTGTTTGATTTCCCGTTTGGCTTGCCTTGTCCTGCGGCGTTATTTGTCTAGTGATCTATCACTCGGTGCCTGCCCAGACTAGCACAGACAGAGGCTGACAGGAGAAGAAAACAGCAAACTTTCTATCAGTGCTCTCAGGAGATTTTTATTTTGGGTTAAAGCATATATCTATCAGCAAGGCTAGCTCCCACACTCAGTGGGGCTGGGATGCACACAGACCTTAGGGTTTATCATTACAGCTGTTTGATGTCTCTTCCTCCATCGATCGAAACACCACTGAGAAACTTCATATGATCCCTGAGGAGGCTCAGGAAGCCTCTCCTGTTAGACAGCTTCCTCTGATTGCATCAGGGTAACGTTCCACAAGCATGGACACTATGCAAGTCCACATGGCTGTTTCATAGCTTCTCTGTTTGGAAGCAAAAAAGATTTCTCAAGTAAATGTCAGTTTAGAGCTAGAAGAGAAGGAAATTTTAGGAGCTGACTAGAGAACGGTGTGAAGCATGGGCAAGGCCACGGGGAAGCTCTGCACCTCTCTGGGCTCCCAAGGCCCCGCCAGCCTCCCAGGTGTGGGCTCTGCAGAAGATGCTGGCATAAACAAGGAGACAAGGTGTTAAGAGAATCAGGACTTGCTATTCTCTTTCCTGCCTGGACTCGCATCCCTTCCTTGTTATTCCTGGGGAATCAGTGTTGTAATCATCTCTTCCAGACTGGGTCTGTCTCCAGGGAAGGAATGCATTTTCCAACCCAGAAGGAAAATGCATGTCTGCCCCCACCCCATCTGTCCAGTGTCAGCGGAAGTCATCCATCATGCACGCTGGCGAGTCTCCAGGGGCAAAACTTTCTCCCCACACAACTTTGTTCACTAGAGATCTCCTCACAATGGGTTTTAATATTCCCTCCATGGAAGCTGGTCTTTTATGAAAGAAAACAATGAGCCAATGGGATTCTTTCCACTGACGCCTTTTTCCTTTCTTCCCTCAAGTTTTGCCACCGGCTGTACTGTGGATGGAGGAAATGTGAGATGTGCCTGCAAGCCCGGATACACAGGAGCACAGTGCGAGAGGTAGGCTCCTCCCTGCCCGTGTGCTGCATGCCCCTAGCCCCCTCTTCCCCAAAATCTGCAGGTGAGGTGTGTTAGACAGTTGGTTTGGGGCTGCTATCCCACTGAGGGCTAGAAAGATCTTGGAAAAAATACAAGACTTTTCACTCAACAAATTATTAACATCCTTCTCTCTCTTGCTCATCTTTAGAAGTCTGAGGATGAGCACATGCCACACAAACACACATACACACAGACTTATATTCTCCCAATGCATGCCACCATGTGCCCCAGGCCCCATCCTCATTCCTACATGTCCTTCCCCATCTCTACACATCTCTCCTCCTCCCAGCATACCCCTAGCCTTGGCCGATACCCTACACACTCACCCTTCCCCACATCCTCATGTATTCTTTATATAACTCTCATCTCCCAAGGTCTTTATGCCACTTCCCCTACATTCTTAAATACTGCTTCCCTAAATATCAGTTCATGATTTCATTCCCATAGACTCGTTCCTACACATGCCCACACCCAAGCGTACACATCTCTGTATACCCCTGTCCTCACAATATTCTTTTCTGCATATGTAAATAACTTTAATTATGATTCTGTGTAACACACAATCCATAGCCTTACACTCAGGAAAGCCTGTTCGTTTCCCAATTCCTGCTGCCTATCATAACACCGCTCATATTAGATGTGTTTAATAATACTCATGAAACAAAAAATACTACTAATAATGAGTGTAGTGGAGGGCATGTGCCCCAGAGATACACTTTAGTTATTCACGAACAGATTGTCATAAGTCTTAAGTAGCTTCTGTGCACTGGGTGCCGTGTAGGCTGAGTAAGGCAAAAGTTGACCCAGGTTCTAATAGCCTAACATTCCACCTCTCAATATTCCAAAGGGCTGCATTGCATGAAATATGCAAAGTATTTGGTTCCCTCCAGATCTCTATCCAGTATGAAATGTTGATGCTAGGGGCTGTGTGGGACTCTAGTCACACAGTCAACTGGGCAGAGTTGGGTTGCATCTGAAGAGTCAACCAAGCAGCCTTGGGAAGCAAGGGATGGAAGAGTCAGCTCTGTGGATATGGGATGCTGTGGGGGCCAGAGAAGCAGGGCTTGGAAGGCATTCGAGGTTTTGTGACTTTAAAGTTTGGGGTGCACATCTGGGAGAGGCTCTTCTGATTTTAGCCTCTTTGTGGTTCTGTAGAAACAGCAAAGTCAAAACAACAACAGGCTTGATGAGGCGTCTGTTTATTTGGCAACTGATTTGAAGAGACATTTTTTAATTAACAATTCTTCCCTTAGCATATGCTACACTTGACACCCCAAAACAAGTTATTGTTTCTTAATTAAAACATCTTTTCACAAGTGCCAGGCCGAGGCACCATTTTTATTTATTAAACATGACTGCACACTGGCGTCATTCATGACCCTGATGTTAAGTCTGGAGTGACAGATGAGGAGGTCAAGGGTGAGAAGTAGGTGTAGAGGGAGCTGTGGGCAGGCCTGATTTTCTTCCCACCCGGCTCCCGCATGGTTAGCTTTACACCCAAAATAACAAGACACAAATTGTATTCTTTTAAACACTGCTTGGCCCATTAGCTCTAGTCTCTTACTGGCTAATTCTCACATCTTGATTAATCCATTTCTAGTAATCTGTGTAGCACCATGAGGTGGTGGCTTACCGGGAAAGATTCAGCATGTCTCACCTGGTGGCTGCCTCCATGGCATCTGACCCAGAGAGGAGAGGCATGGCGATTGCCTCACTTCCCTCTTCCTCCCAGCATTCTGTTCTGTTTACTCCACTTATCTAAATCCTGCCCTATCAAAAAGCCAAGGCAGTTTCTTTATTAACCAATGAAAGTAACAAATAGACAGATGACCTTCCTACATCAAGTAGGAGTATCCTATATAGAGAAGCCTCATTGAACTTGGGAGGGGCAGCCTGCCTAGGGTAAGTGAAGAAAGGCTTCTAGCTCCTCCCATACTCCCTTCTCTCTTCCTCAGCCACACAGAGCCACAGACAGGTCTGTTCTCTGCTCTCTATTCCCGTACTAATGTCATCTGGGAAGAAGGAAGCATTGCTCCAATCCACTGTGTTTAACTCTGAAAGGAAAACAAGAGGACCACTTATTTCTTGTAACCAGTAATGCTGCTTTGTAAGAATAAGGAAGAAGAATTAAATGCCCCGATTCTTTGTATGACCTCGTAAAGGATATGTTGATCTTTTCTCCAGAAACTTTAGACATAAGTGAGAAGTGAAAATAAAATATTTTGGAGCGTACATCTTCCGCAGAATAGAAGAACACGGGGCTGGTCAGTGTGAGGCCTCAGTACTAGCACCTTACCGCCCTGCTTAGTAGATTTGGACAAACTGCCTCTGCCTTGTTAATAGGGAAGAGTATGTGGGTGTCTGCCTTCCTGTCTACTTTCTGAAATGTGCAATTACCAGTGATACTGATAAAATGAACGTTGCACCCCACCTTATAATCATGGTACATTTTGTTGAGTGTCTGCATGTGAAGGCTGGTAGACTCTCATACCATACTTATATCCACTAATCAAGGTGGGTGTCATTCATTGGTTCACCATCCCTCCAGCCATCACAGACCTACTGGACTCCTGGTGTGTGCCAGGTAGCTCTGTGAGTCCTAGAGACACAGTGATGAGAAAACCCTCAATGTTTCCTGAGGGGATCTGATTGGCAGCCCAGGAGCACAGCACAGGTGGTTGGGTGGCAGGGCAGCCAGTTGTTTCTGACCCAGGATCTACATTCTCTGAAGACAACACCAGGGTACCTTCAGGAACATAAGCTGAAAATGGCTGGGTTATTATTGTTATTATTATTATTACTGACTTAAACCTTGGGAAAGGGTTGCTGTACCTCTTCAAGACTGTTATCTCCATTGTGTTAACATAGTATATGCCAATTTACTGAAAATTCAGGCTTCCTCATATAGGGAAATACTGATAAATAGAAATATTTTCATTGACTTCCAAATATTAGAAATTTAACACATTTTATTTTTCTTACCAACTAAATTTAAGCATCAAGAGCATATGACCTTTAAACTTGGAGGTTTGGGCTTGACAGCTTACTGTGCTATCTACAGTGACAATGACCCGTGGCCAGAGGTAGCAGCTGTGACTCTTGTTAGTACTGTCATCGTCTTATATACTCCACTGCCAAACTTAGCATAAATATAGATTGCACAGCCTTAAAATCACACATTAGGAAATACAGAAATTCTTCTCCATGGAAAGATCGAAACTCCTGGATTTATTTCTATGAATATGTTGGCCTCAAATAAAACAATATTTATGTGATGTCTTCAGGAGCATAACTCAATAAGACCCAGTCCACCCCAATATCTGTGTTGATCAAACCATTTATTCCTCTATCACTCAGCTACTGGGCAGTCAGTAGCAGGGCAGGTAGGATTTAAAGGGTGATCCCTGCCTGCCTCCTACCCTTAGGAGCCTCATTATGGAGCAAAATAAACATGAGAACTGTTCATTCTCACCAGCCTGGGTCACCTTTCCTATCATCCAACTACGGTGTCTCAAATAAGGAAAATAAAGTGGGTAAGTGATAGTTATTTGCGTTTTTCTTAGCCTTTCTATGTTTTGTGAAGGTGTGCACCAGGATATTTTGGGAATCCCCAGAAACTTGGAGGTAGCTGCCAACCATGCAATTGTAACAGCAATGGCCAGTTGAGCACTTGTGACCCCCTAACTGGAGGTAAGTTCCATGCACATCCCTAGTGACCCGAATCTTAAGGCTTCTATGAAACGATGGTCTAAGAAGCATGACATAGACCTCTGGCTCACAAGTTGCCCTTCCTTGACAGTCCTGGGGATGCTTGAGTAGTATTGGTAGCTTTGAGGAACAATTACTTCATGTGGTTTTTTTTGTTTGTTTTTTAAGACATTGTTTTCAAACTCCAATGAGTTGTAGCTCAGATAACTTCAGACACACATTGGTGATTTTATTGAGGTGTTCCTGGAACACTGAATTTTTTTCTTTAAAAAAAAACAGCTTTCTTTTAAAGTTCTGTGTATGTGTCTGTCTGAGAGTAAGCACACGAGAGTGCCACTTTCAGTGGAGTGGGAGGTTTAGAAGCCGCTTAGAACTGGAATTGCAGTTAGGACACCTGGTGTAGGTGCTGGGACTTGAACTCAGGTCCTTGGCAAGTGTAGCTCTTGACCACTGAGCTCTCTCTCTAGCCCACTCTACAGTTATTTTTATATCAGCTGTTTTTCTGTGATCCTGATGAAACTCAAGTGTTCCTTCTCTCTTATCTATACATGTTCTGGCATGTGTAGAGTCAGAGGTGTGGATGTTGTACACTGTGTGAGACAATTTGTCACAGCTTGTATGGATTCATTGAGAAAAGCTTGGAACAAAACAGAAAAATGTTCACTTCTTTCATAGAAAAGTTGAAAAAGTGTCTTAGGAAAGTAGCATAGACACACTTAGGTGAACTCTCCCATCTTACGGTCGTGGGCAAACGGACCTAAGCCAGGAATGTGCAGATTGTAGCCAATAAAGCAGCTGTCTCCAAGCAATACTGAACAAATGGGTTAACACCAATCTAGAACAGTTGCTTAAGAGATTGGAGCAGGCACTCAGAGGTTCAAGTCTTGCCTGGGCAACTTAGTGAGACCCTCTTTGTAAAAAGTAGCAAGGGACTCAAATGGCTCAGTGGTTAAAGGTACTTGCTGCTCCACCAAAGGACTTGAGTTTAGTTCCTATGCTGTACTTAGGGAAGCTCACACCTGCAACACCCTCTTCTGGCCTTCACAGGGATCTGCATGTATGAGGCATGTGTGCACGTGTGCACACACACAAGTTAAATAAAAACAAATCCTTACAAACAGAAGTGACTGCAGTAGCAAGAGGTCTGAAGATGTGCTCCATGGGAGCGTGTTTGTCTGGTCCCCAGCTGAACCTCTACCAAGAGGGAAAAGGGAAAGTGAGATATGCTATGCCCGAGAAATGCCCCTCTTAGAAAGAGACGGTAATAGCTAGTGAAGGAGACCACTGGAAATTCATGCTCATGGCGATGGCATGGTGGAAGTGGCGAGCAGGGGCCAGTGATGAAGCTAAAACCTTCCTTAGTGGGCTTTCTGAGTCCAAGCTAAAAGGCAGATGAAGAACAAATTAAATAAAAATATCCTTTT
This sequence comes from Neodon shergylaensis, assembly GCA_025134845.1. NCBI lineage: Eukaryota > Metazoa > Chordata > Mammalia > Rodentia > Cricetidae > Neodon > Neodon shergylaensis. The sequence goes on along the minus strand of JABTXL010002944.1, from coordinate 5,138,399 downwards.
TTCACCCTATTTTAGACTGTGTCGGCCAGGAGCCCAAAGATAGCAGCCCTGCAGAAGAATGTGATGGTGAGAAAAGGGACCCCCCCCTCCCCCCCTCCCTTTACGATGTGTGTATTGTACTGGGGACAGGCACTTTCTAGAATAGGAAAACAAAGATAAGAGGACGGGGAAGGACAGTGTTGGCTCCACTCCTGCCCCCGCCATTCGCTGCTGTCTTCCACCATGAGGCCACCTTACCTCCCAAGTCTCAGTTTTTCCTATAGAATGGACACAGTATGCCCAACCCCGACAACTTCTGGGGACTTTCTGAGGATGTCACATCACTTAACATAGCATCCAATCATCTGTGTGCCATGGCACATGTCTGTTATATCATCAGTTAGGGTGCTGAGGCATGAGGATCACTAATTTGAGGTAGCTTGGGCTACTTAGTGAGACCCATTCTCAGAGACAGTCAACAAAAATAGTCACCAGCAGATACTCCATAAACAGTCACTAGTAGACACCCCATAGACAAAACAGTCAGTAGCAGACACCCCATAAGCACAAAAGGGCAGTCACTATTATTTTCCCCCACACAAGCAACAAGCTGCTCAGAGTCACCATGTCTAGTAAGAAGAAAATGCTCTCGAGCATCCGGTTCATACGCCGTCAGAGCGCACATCCCTCCCCGAGCCAGCTAGAGCTGAGACTCTGCCTGTGGTAATCGGTGTCTGAGGGGACAGGCTACAGAGCCCTGGTGTCCTCGGTTCCTTTTCTGAGCTCCAGCCTACAGCACATTTGGCTTTCCCTGTGGCCCTGCAGATTGTGACAGTTGTGTGATGACGCTCTTGAACGACTTGGCCAGCATGGGTGAGGAGCTCCGCCTAGTGAAGTCAAAGCTGCAGGGCCTGAGTGTGAGCACTGGCGCCCTGGAACAGATCCGGCACATGGAGATGCAGGCCAAGGACCTGAGGGTGAGCCTCCCGTGAGGATCCAGATGGGTTGCTTGTGAGTGTGCTGTGACTTGCTCTTGGGGAATCAGTCTTCATGAACCCCTTTACACTCCATGCTTGGAATGCTGACTGGACTGATCTTGTACAGGCAGCCATGCCTGCGGTGAGGTCATGAGTGTGATGGCTCCGGCATGACCTGAAGACTGTTTCAGCCTGATCTTTCCTGGCTCTGGCTCTTACAGAATCTCCACTCTTCCCCGAGACTTAGGAGGAAGGGAGTGTCAGCTGACACTTCTTCTCTGTACTGGGACCAGTTCTGAGTTTCTGTGTTACCCACCAGCCATTGCACAAAGAAACTTCCCTGATGAGCTGAGAGCTGCACTAATTGAGAGATACAAATTTTGCTCAGGTCATGGAGAAATCAAGTTGTAACTGACCAGGAAGTTTCCTCCTATTGAGTGGCTGTCTTAGTACTGGGAGGTTCTCTGCAGGCTACTGTGGAGAAAGTCATCAGCAATCTTAAAACTACAGCAATGACCAGCACGGCAATATATGTCCACGGTGCAATAGTGGCACTAATGTCATGCGGGTGACCAGCTAGGAGGAAGCATGTAGCTGGTATGGGAAATTCGGTAAAGACTGGGGATTTCAAGGGTGCTACTACTGTTAGCCCTCGAGAGTGCTATGATTATTCTGCTAAATGGGCATAATATCAAAAAAATGATTTCTGCTCTTACACATATATTTTGTTTCTTCTTTCTACATTCTGTGGAATGATTTGATCTTCCTTTTTTGATCTTCCTTTTCTAGTTTCTTATCAAAGCTTGTTTTACTGATTTAAAACTTTCTTGTTACTAATGTAAGAGTTTAATGCTGTGAGGAAATGCTTCTCTTAAAAACTACGTATGGTCTGGCCTTAGAATCAGGGAACAGGGTTTCGTGGTGGGGGACTGTGATAACTATGAGATCACTAGAGATGATAAAGGAAGTGAGGGGGAAGGAGACAACTCCCAATCACTGGTTGAGTCTGCAAATGTTCAACAGACGCATTAACCAGAAATGCAGCAGATAAGAGATGAGGGCACCTTAGAGAAATAAAAATAGTAGGACAGTCTGAGCCTTCTTGACGAATAGTATCCATTAGGAGAACCAAGATGAGGAGAGCATCTCATGGAAGGAGTAGAGATGAAAAGACCCAACTGAAAATTGTGGATATGAAAAAATACATTTATTAAACTACAAGAATTGATTAAATAAAACCAAGACTAGACACAGTGAAAGGAGCTTTGGGTGAAGTTTAATGAGTGCTTTTGGAATGAGAGCTGAAGCCAGTGGCTCCATCTGAAAATAATTCTCGAAGAATGGTTCCTTTTCATCGCTCGGGGAATTCAACTCCATGGTTTTTAGGTTTAATATAGAGAAGGAAAAAAACCCCTTCTGTTGTGAGAGAAAAGGAAGCTCCATGAGTTAGTTGTTTTGATTACTTAGTGCTTTGCACAGAAGCTGTATGCGAGGCTCTGTTCTTAGTGTCTCACTCACATCTCACAAGGTCTCTTGGAGAAAAAGCATCTTCATTTAAACGACACACAGAAACTAAACAAGAACAACAGCATATTCACACGGCTGGAATTCAAATCAAGACCAAGGTCAAAAAGACCATGGTTTGCTCCCCACCTTCACTCATGGCCGCTCAGTGTGCTCCCATGGTTTGCTCCCCACTTTCTCTCATGGCTCTCAGTGTGCTCCCATGGTTTGCTCCCCACTTTCTCTCATGGCTCTCAGTGTGCTCCCATGGTTTGCTCCCCAC
>JABTXL010002944.1:5105143-5125973 GCA_025134845.1 Neodon shergylaensis | reverse complement strand
CTTCTCCTTCTCGTTCTTCTTCTCCTTCTCTTTCTTCTTCTCCTTCTTGTATTGTGGGAGTTCTTAATCGTGATGTATTTGTATGATTGCTATTAAAAGATAAGAAAATAAATATTTCCCATATTAACCAAGGAAAAAAATGATACCTACATCATTACAGAAATCTGTAATGAATTTAGGTGAATCTTGCCTGATTATAGTCCATATTGTTCCCAGGATTTCCAGAACAAATATTCCCATAAGAACACATGCATAACATTTTCTCAATGTACTATTAAAATTTCCATTTTCTCATTTCATCAACAGTAAAGAAATTAACCAAGAAGTTGCCTGATCTTTTTATCAAGATTGAAAGTATCAACCAACAATTGCTGCCCCTGGGAAATATCTCTGACAATGTGGACCGAATCCGAGAACTCATTCATCAGGCCAGAGATGCTGCCAATAAGGTGGGTGTTTCCATGTTGCCATCGCTGCTGTGATCACCCAGACAGGGAGGCTTTTCTCTATGCAAGAATTGGTTGTCTGTCTTCTCTGAGTTCTGATTTTAAATGAAGTTTAACTTCCTTTTGTCACCTTTCAAAATGTACATGGTCCCAGTCACCTAAATTTTGTGTTTTATCAGACACAAACTGATAAAGTTTGAGTTCACAGACAGGAAGGAGTTTCTCTCAGGCCTCACTTCCTAGACTCTTTCCGTTTGACAGCCCATCTTTGTGGAATTGGAGGACACAGACACTGTCTGGGTGGGGACAGGAGGGTCACTGGGACCTGATGGCTGCCAGTCAAGCCCCAAGCTCAGAGAAAGACCCTTTCTCAAGGAATAAGTCAAGCTCTATAGAGCAGGACACCTTACTTCCTCCTCTGGTCTCTGCTCACAATCAGACATGTGTACCTGCACACACGCACACACACACACACCCTATACAAGGGAAGCTTGTTGCAATATACTTTATATAATCATGTTTTTAAAGAAAAAGCCAACTGTTGGCAGTACTAAATTCTAATGAGCTGGATTCATGCATATCACCCGGATCAATCTACAAATATAGTGTCAAGAAATCAAATTGTAAAAGTGTTGGCTTATATCATTTACATGAAAATATTTAAATGTGAAAAATAAAGTAGCTGTAGCTGACAGGAAGTAGACATATCTAGATCATAGTTGAGGTCTAGACAGGAAGTAGACACATCTAGAGCCGTAGGTGAGGTCTAGACAGAAAGTAGACACATCTAGAGTCGCAAATGAGTTCTAGGTAGTGAAAACAGTAAAAGCTGCATGAGCATTGCTTAAGATCCCAGCTCCAGGGTGGTGGTGGCTGTGAAGGGAGAGGAGGCTGCAGGAAAATGCTATCAGGTAGGCTTCCTTTCTTAAGGTGGGGACATAAACGCAGGTGTGTAGCCTCCATCTTTTACTGTCCACACAAAGTGTCTTTTCAATTTATAAAACAAAGATGAGTTCCAACCAGCTTGCCAGGAGGAGACTCAGCAGTGTGGGTGGGCTACAGGAGGGCAGGTAGTGTATGGAAGAGAGAGCCCTCTTGTGAGCTCACAAAGTGTGTGAGAGGACCCTGGCCACACACCACATGTCTAAAGTGTCAGGAAACACTCCAATGCTGGACAGATAAAGCATATGTTAGTATCACTGGGGTATCATCCCAAGATAGTTATTCTTTTGATTGCTAGGAGATATTTGTTTTCTGTGTTTTAGACTGGACCTGACCAGTGGTGGTCCACAGACCTGTGCTAACTGGAAGACTCTTGCTGACAGTTCATAACATCTATATGATATTAAACAGTAGTCTGTAAAGTTTTTAATTCTTTGAACCACATGTGGTTGGTGGACCTCTGTTTCATATTACTCCCTTATTTCACTTTTCTAGTAATTTTAATGTTATAGACATATTGATTTGTGACAGATTGGAGGGGGAGAGCAGGACAGGGCCTCTATCACAGAGTATCTGAGGTGCACAGCCTAGAATCCTAATGCCAGTGTGTGTGCTCACGAGTGTGTGCCAGTGTGTGTGCTCACGAGTGTGTGCCAGTGTGTGTGTACTCACGAGTGTGTGTGCTCACGAGTATGTGCCAGTGTGTGTGTGCTCACGAGTGTGTGCCAGTGTGTGTGCTCATGAGTGTGTGCTCACTAGTGTGTGCCAGTGTGTGTGCTCACGAGTGTGTGTGCTCACATGTGTGGTACTAGGGATCTAGACTCAGGTTCTCATGCTTGCATGCCCTTTACTGACTGAGCCATATCTCACCCCACACATGCATATTCAATTCTGAATGTCTGTAATAAATGCAGGCATAGTGTGTAACATACTCATTGGTAATTAATTCCCTTGAAAAAGTACCTTAGAGGGCCGGGCGGTGGTGGCGCACGCCTTTAATCCCAGCACTCGGGAGGCAGAGGCAGGCGGATCTTTGTGAGTTCGAGACCAGCCTGGTCTACAAGAGCTAGTTCCAGGACAGGCTCCAAAACCACAGAGAAACCCTGTCTCGAAAAACCAAAAAAAAAAAAAAAAAAGTACCTTAGAGAGCTGGATATTGTAGGCCATGCCTGTGACCATAGCACTTAGGAGGTCATGGCAGGAGGATGACAAATTCAAGTCATCCTGAGATGTAGAATAAGCCTGATGCCAGCCTGAACCACTAATACTGTCTCGACAACAATAGAAACTCTTATTTAAAATATCTTAATGTATCACATTTTAACCATAAGCACTGTCATAATGGGTTCTGTGAGCATTAAATCCATGAATATTAATTGTGGGGTAGGAAGTGCTATTAACTGTCATCACCACCATCACCCATCACCCCATCATCGCTTCACAGAAGACTAAGTTGGCTTCTTAATGTCCCTCAGTCAATACACATAAAGAGCAGATGGCTCTGCAGACAGCTTCATAAATTTATAAGCTGGGTCCAAGCTGGCTATGGTGGTGCAGTCTTTAATCCCAGCACTCTGGAGGGGCAGACAGGTGGATCTCTATGAGTCTGAGGTCAGCCTGGTCTACAGAGTAAGACTTTGTCTCAGACATACATGTGTGTATATGTATGTGCATCTAGACTTATGTGTGTGTATGTATTAATATATGTGTGTATATATGTAAAACACACAAAAAATAGCCAGGCGGTGGTGGTGCACACCTTTAATCCCACTACTTCCGGGGCAGAGGCAGAAGGATCTCTGTGAGTTCGAATTCAGCCTGGTCTACAAGAGCTAGTTCCAGGACAGGCTCCAAAGCTACAGAGAAACCTTGTCTCGAAAACCAAAATAAATAAAAAAATAAAAATAACCTGGATCCAAGAGACATCACCCCTCCCTGATGCTTCTCACAACAGCTTGGCACATTGATGTGTCACTGGGGGACGGCGACAGAACTCCATCATTGAGCGCATCCTCTTTGTCATAGTTGTTTGACACCTCGTTCTCCCATCCTCCTCTTCCTCACAGGTTGCAGTTCCCATGAGGTTCAATGGTAAATCTGGTGTCCAAGTCCGGCTGCCAAATGACCTAGAAGACTTAAAGGGATACACATCTCTGTCTTTGTTTCTCCAAAGACCCGACTTAAGAGAGAACGGGGGCACTGAGGACATGTTTGTGATGTACCTCGGAAATAAGGATGTAAGTAGTGTTCGGATATTTCTCTTATTTTACTAACAGAATGGTTTTGGTGGTGCCATCTTGAGACTTGTGACTATCACCTCTTAAGTGCTGTGGTGGTGCCTATGGGGGACCTCCTGTTCATCGTGAATGTAAGCCACCAATGAGAAGCAAGAGTTGTGCACAGGTTACATGCAAGTGCTTTGCCATTTCACATAAATGACTGCAAGACTGAGGTCCCCATAGGTTCTGAGCTAGTCCCCTAGTTGATGCAAGTGGACAACTGCCCTAATTATGTACCATGTTGATATTTATGATAAACTAAAATTTACTTCTTAAATGTCCTGAATGCCAACAAACACTTAAAAAGGTAAAGGTCAAAATTGTCAGTTTTAGCCTATCTATCTATCTATCTATCTATCTATCTATCTATCTATCTATCTATCTATAGACGTTTCTTCCTTAGGTTCTCCCATTCTAATAGAGAAGAGAGAGACACACACACTGTGTGAAAATGGGGAATGTCATAGCAGAGAACTCAGCATGGCACCCAGAGAAGAGGAGTGGCTTGCCTCCCTTCCTGATGAACTCTAATGAGCAGCTAAGTCTGCTTGCTCTGTAATAGGTGCTCGTAGATGATAGGAGATTGAACAGTGGGGGAGTCAATAACTAAACTGTTACTAAACAGTCCACTGAAACACACGCGACAGCTTCAACGTTACCACTCAAGGGTTCTATAGTGGTCTGTAAGAGGTACATCTTATGTATTCTGTCCTCCCAAATCCTATGGCATAAAACCATTATTCCTGCAATAAAACATTCAGGAACCTCTTGATATGGAAAATGAGGATTTGTAATGTTTGAAGAGTTCTAAGTTCTTGCCACACGTGTGTTCTGGGATGTTTTCTGACTGCCTGAATGTCTTAACTCTCACGTTTAATCTCTGTTTTAAAATATCTTCAAGAAACCTCAGTGCTGTTTCGTTTTAAACAAAGCGTTCTGAGGTGACCTTTATGTCCCCAGGCCTCCAAGGACTATATCGGCATGGCAGTTGTAGACGGTCGCTTGACCTGTGTCTACAGTCTGGGGAATCGAGAAGCTGAGGTCCAGGTAGACCAGGTGCTGACAGAGAGCGAGAATCAGGAGGCGGTTATGGACCGAGTGAAGTTCCAGAGGTACGGTGTTTGACAGTTCCAGAGGTTTGCTGTTTGTGAAGCTGGCCAACCTCACCAAACTCTTCGGTCGATGTCACTTGGCCGTGCTTTTAGCGTGCCAGCTTTGAATTCTTTCATTTTTCTTACACTTCATTATTAATTTTCGACAGAATTTATCAGCTTGCAAAACTTAATTACACCAAGGAAGCCACATCCAATAAACCCAGAGCCCCTGAGGTCTATGACATGGAGGGTGACAGCAGCAACACACTCCTTAACTTGGATCCAGAGACTGCTGTGTTCTATGTCGGAGGCTACCCTCCTGATTTTCAAGTAAGTGTCAATGCTGACTCACTGAGTGAAGCGCTTACAGTGACTTCACAGCTCTGTTTAACTCATTCTAGGCAAAGGGAATCAACCATGTGCTCGTAAAGCACACGTGGTGAGAACTGCTAACATGCACTTCTTTTATCCACTGTTTTAGCTTAAGAGCACTAATTTAATGTACTGTACTAATATTAATATCACTCCTATATTACAGATGACACTCAGGCAGACAGATTAACACTTAGCTTGGGTTTAGAGAGCTCTTAAATGGCAAAGCCTGAACCACATTCTCACCCTAGCGTTGACTGTTAAGTCTTAGCGCTGCGTGACCCTATTTCTCTCACAGCTGCCTAGCAGACTGAGGTTCCCTCCATACAAGGGCTGTATCGAACTAGATGACCTCAATGAGAATGTTCTGAGCTTGTACAACTTCAAGACAACTTTCAATCTCAACACAACTGAAGTGGAGCCTTGTAGGAGGTAAATGAAGCCTGGAGGCCCTTGTCCCTAGGACCGGGCTGGGGATGGACACTGCTGGGGATGGACACTGCTGGGGATGGACACTGCTGTGCTTCGACCAGTGATGGGCAGGCAAGGTTGCTGGTGTTGCAATGCATTGCCTGGGGCCAGAACTGCTTCCTTCCTGTTTGCAGACAACACCTACCATGTTATGCCTCTAAGATCAGAGGACACCCATCTTGCCCTAGTATACATAAGATTAGTTTCCTCAGGTTCTGAGGTGGCTCCAGGGGTGGCAGCATTTGCTGCACAGACGTCAGGACTGGGGTTTGAGCCCCGTCCATATAAAAGTAAAAAAGGAGGAGACGAACTCCACAAGTTGTCCTCTGAGCCACATGTTCCACTGGGGCACACGCACCCACATATGTAGCACACGTACTTGCTAAGGAACACAATTTTAAAAAATGAATCTTAAATTTTTGGTGCATCCTACTACAAGAAATACTCAATTTTAGATTATTTAGGCACGTAATCATGTAATTAATTTTTAAACAACGATAGTCTACAAACAGTGATTTTCTATGTATTTTGCCTTCTGAACCTATTTGAAAGTTAGTCTCAGTCAGTGTTCTATCGCTGTGCAGAGACACCATGACCACAGCAACTCTTATAAAAGGAGCATTTAACAGGGGCTGCTGGCTTACATGCAGAGGGTTAGTCTATTATTGTCATGATGGGAAGAATGGTAGCACACAGGCAGACATGGTGGCTCAGTGGAGAGGTAGCTGAAAGTTCCACATCCAGATCTGCAGGCAGCAGAAAAAGAGACAGACAGACAGACACTAGGCCTGGCTTGGGTTTTCAAAACTCCAAAACCCACCTCCAGCGACACACTTCCTTCAGCAAGGCCACACTTCCTAACAGTGCCACTCCCTACTGACTAAGTAGTCAAACATTTGGGCCTATAGAAGCCATTCTTATTCAAACCAGCACCTGCTCTTTTGAGTTTCTATCCATCCTTACAATTTAAAAGATTTGAGATATTCCTATATGAGAAGAGCAAACATTTATTATTTATAAGCTAATCCTGAAAATTAATAATTTCTTACATTTAAATATTTTCAGCTACTTGGCCACTTTCTCCTAAATAGACATCTCTAGAAGATGTTCTCTCTCTCCCTTCCTTCCTCCCTCCATCCCTCCCTCTCTCCCCTAAGTTTACTTGATATGTGTATGTGTGTCTGGCTGTATTCATCCCTGTGTGCACAGATTGGTGAGCAGAGGTGGACATCAGTCTTTTTCCAACTCCCCACCTTATATTTGGGACAGGCTCTCTCTCTGAACCTAGAGCTCACATTCTGACTAGCCAGAAGGCCCCTATGTCCACTACCTCTACCCCCCGACACACACACCCATACTAGGGTTACACATATGTACTGCCATTCTCAGCTTTTGTATGGGTTCTGAGCATTAAAACTGGGGTCTTCGTGGTTACAGCATAAGCACTTTACCTACAGAGCTGCCTCGTCAGTGCGGGGATTAAGAGCATGTTAGGAAGGAAGACTGGCTGACATGCTAACAGCATTTCCCCTTTCCTACACAATTGAGACCCCCCCAGCCTTTGCATTCCTCGGTCCATTGTTTAACCAGCGGCATCTCATGTTAGGAAATAAACCTGCAAAATAGTCTTTTATGGCTGACATCTAACTTCCAGTCGGTGTTGACAGGCGCAAGGAAGAGTCTGACAGAAACTACTTTGAAGGAACAGGCTATGCCCGCATTCCCACTCAAGCCAAGGCTCCCTTCCCAAGCTTCATTCAGACTATCCAGACGACCGTGGACCGAGGTTTGCTGTTCTTTGCAGAACACCAGGTAATTCACACCAAGCATCCAGAGAGGACTTGAATATCCACTGTGTCTAGCAATCAGGTAACTGGGTGATTGTAAATAGCCCACCCAGCTTGGCAATATGACCTTGGGCAGTCATGTCTTTTTTCTGTTGGGGTAAATTTTAACAAGGACAAAGGATCAGGAATTGAGCAATTGCCGCCAAAATGAGGCATGATTTTCCTCCTAGCCTATTTTCATGTCAGTTTCAGATTTTTATGTGGTGGCTTGCCTACTAATTTCTAGTTCTGCTTTAAAACAAAGACCTCCTGGAGTCCCCTCAGTCTCCGGGGCTGGACTTCCTGAAGCTATGACCTTGGTCTGGCTCTAGGAAGCTGGGGATTATCTTTATGAGCCTACAACTTGACTTCCCAAGGGGTGGAAGTTTCTGTACTTTGAAGCAGTCTAGGGAAGAGGCCCAGTCTTTATTTTGAATATTTTTCTTTGTTATTGAGGACTTTATACTGTGTATAATAAAATAAAATCTTGTTCATGCCCCCGTTTCCCTATCCAACTTCCTCAAATCATGGTGCCCTCCCAACTTCATGGTTTTTTCTTGATAACTCACTAAGTCCAACTAGTGCTGTCTGTGTATTATGGAAAATCTACCCGTGGCCACATTAAAAAGAAGAATGACTTTTTCTTCCCCTAGCAGCCATCAGCTGCCAGTATCTACTCATTAAGGGATGAGGTTGGAGAGTGCCTCCCCCATCCACGCTATATATTTGCCTTAGATGGTCCCTAAGCCTCTACAGTCGTGGGCAGAGGTGATGATCCACTCAGAGCTGAGCACTTATCTGTTGGAGGAGGGGTGCTAGTTTGTTCCTGGAACTTAGCCCCAAAATAACCACACAGAAACTGTTTGCTTTTTTTGTTTGTTTGGTTGTTTTTTTTTTTTTGATTTTTCGAGACAGAGTTTCTCCGTAGCTTTTTGGTTCCTGTCCTGGAACTAGCTATTGCAGACCAGGCTGGCCTCGAACTCACAGAGATCCGCCTGCCTCTGCCTCCCGAGTGCTGGGATTAAAGGCGTGCACCACCACTGCCCGGCAAGAAACTGTATTAATTAAATCCCTGCTTGGCCCATTAGCTCTATATATTAATTTAACCCATTTCTATGAATCTGTGTATTGCCACGTGGCAGTGACTTACTGGAAAAGTTTCCGCATGTCTGACTCTGGCAGCTCCATGGCTTCTCTCTGACTCTGCCTCCTTTCTCCCAGCATTCTGTTTAGTTTTCATAAACACCCATTGTACATAGACTGAAGGTAATTTCATGCAATATATTTTTAATGTGCATAGAGCAAAGTTCATCAGAACTGTGGTGTTCTTTTGATAATCAAACAAAATGTTTCCATTTTGAGGCATTTCCCATTATGAATTTGGGGATTGGGGTTGCTCAACTTGAACATTTGAAGTTCTTGGAGACTAAGAACCAGAAACAGTGTTTCGTCTGGAAACTTACATAACGCCTTTGGTAAGAATCCTTAGGGCCTCTGCTAAGAAGGTGGTTATTGCTCTCAGGGAGTCGATGCCACTTGGCTCAAGCTGATGGCTCTCCAGGGCAAGGTCCATGGCCAAGAGGCAATGCTCAGCAGTATGAACCATATTCTGCCCTCTAGAGGGGAAGGCTGGTCAGTGCACTGCTGGTCAGTGAGTTGGTGCTTCATCACAATTTTAAATCATGGAGAGAAAAATGATGAAGTATGAAATCAGTCTTTAGAAAAGATGCTTCCTTTGGAACCCAATGGACAAGCAGAAGGTGACGTTGGAAGTGGATCCCACAGGGACAGAAGTACAAAAAAGGCCTGGCAATGATAACCTGCAGGGACAAAAGGTGACCTGCCAGCAGGACACAGTGATAAAGTGGAGAGGCGGACAGTGCCTCTCAGCCTCTGCCACAACAAGGACAAAGCAAGAAAGTTAGCATGCTCACTGGCCATTGCAGAAGGCTGTTCTGGCTGCGCTGTGGAAGGTCCTGGGGGACCAGGAGGACCACAGGAGTAGGATGCTTGTGGCTGAGACCAGGACTAGGGACGTCAGAGCTAAGAGGCATATTGGATGGGTCAATTGGATGAGAAGGGAGGAAGGTGAGCAATGACTCCATGTGTGGCCCCCAGATCTGGCTGGCATGTATGATTTTGTCCTGAGCGCTGGGCACTACATGTCTCTCACAGCTAACAACAGTCAGCCATCATCAGCCTCCCACGCATGAGGTCTCACAGTGCTGCCTCTCGCTTAGCCCTGGAGGCACCTGAAGCTGACAGCACCAAGTACATCAAGAATCACCGGAACTTCTGACTCCTCAACCAGGCGTTCTGGTAATCTACCTTGTTTCCACACTCCAGGATAAATTCATATCCCTGGACATAGAAGACGGCAATCTCATGGTGAGATACAAACTGAATTCAGAGCCGCCCAAAGAGAAAGGAATTCAAGACACTGTCAACAACGGGCGAGATCATACGGTATGTCCTCAGAGCCTGGTGATTTGAATTTCTAGAAGTCAGTGAACCTTTAAAATGAAATTAGTGTCCCCCCAAAAATAAAGATAGGCAAAACAACATACAAACCTGTTACAAGGTGAACTTATTAACTGGGGGTGCCCTTAAAAATTCGGGCATTTAGGCATGGATGTAAACCTAAATAAATTTCAAGTGAGAACATTTCTACTAAAATGTTTTAGGACAGTGGATTCCAACCTCCTCATTCTGTGATGGTCCTAAAGGGGTCACAGCCCACAGGTTGAGAACCACTGTTTTAGGGACCTGGGGACATGACTCACACTGTACGAGGAACCGACCTGAGCTTCTCAGAGCTAAGTAAAAAAAAACTGTGTGTGGTGGGCTGGTCATCCCAGCCCTGGGGATGTAAAAGCAGGCAGGTCCCTGTGCTTGTGGGCCAGCAGGCTTGAGTGTGGTGAGTGTCAGCCAGTGAGACACGGTCTCAAAGCAAAGGTGACCAATGCCTGAGGAACGGCACCTACGGTTGTTTTCCGGCCTCTGCACATGCAATCTGAATATGTAGAACATGCACACAGACACACACATGCACTTGAACAACACGCACACACATGCACGCACACATACAAATGTCTTAGTATCAGATTTTTACCCCATACTTCCACTGGGCAGTCTTCTACGATGCATGTAAACAAATCCAAAGGAAAACAAAGCCGCAGTTACTTTGAGCCACTACAGACAGGTTTGGGTCTCGTTGATTGCTGATCATTGCCCATTCATTTCAGATTTCGATTGCAATTGGAAAATCAAGAAAACTCATGTGGATATATATGCATGACCATAATATAAAAATTGAAGGGGAAATATTTGATTTTGGCACATATTATCTGGGAGGAATTCCAATTGCAATCAGAGAGAGGTAAGATGATGCTGTGGAGTTTTGGGGGGAAGGGACCACTACATGCATGTGAAGGACAGAGGACTTGTGGGAGTTGGCTCTGTCCTACGCTGTGTGTCCTGGGTATCAGGTTTGACAGCAAGTGCCCTTACCCACCGAGCCTTCTCGCCACCCCAGTGTGATGTGTTTTATTAGAGCAGACCATTTCTCATCCAGGCAGCGATTGCTACCAATAATTCTAGTCTCTCTGGTTGAATTTTAGCCACAAGCAGCTAACTTTGCAATACTGATGAAGTAGTCCGGAAAGAAAACCAAATTGTAAAAATTGAAAAATGGGACTGGTCATCCAAAATGGGAGTATTTCAGTGAATTGTGTGTCACCCCATTGTCCCTTGTCACTCTTGGAAGGACAGGAACACAAAGAGGCCAGTGGGATGCTAACTCTGAGGACAACTGGATGCGTCTACTGATTTACCCACTAAAGACGTTCATGGGCAGGTGTAGGCTAAGAATACACATATGGGGAAGGAGGAGAGGGAGAGGAGGTGGGAAGGAGAGAGAGACACTTTTCCTGACAGGTTGATTTATGCTTCCAAACAAGAGGCTGCCCCCTTTCCTAAGTAAGCTTACACTTTACTTTCTTGTTTTAATTAAAATCACAAGAGCAGAGAAATAAGTGAAGTGTGTGGGGGCCCACGAAAATATTTACCTGGCCTTTTGTTTCTTCAGAAATAAAATGCTGAGCAGTATTAATCTGTTTCTGGCCTGTCTTATCCATCTGGATAAACCCCTGCAACTGTTCCTGCAGGGTCACTGCAGGGCGGTGGCCTAGAGAGCCCCAGCAGGACCCTGCAGGGGCAGACACTGGGGAGAGTCTGAGAGCGCACTCCTGCCGGAGCCAGGCTGTGTCCTGCAGCTTCACTCTGCAGAGGCCGTGGCTCTCCTCCCTCTCAGTCTTCTGGGAATGAGCACTCAGATCTTTGAATGACTTGAGATTATAATCGGGAATCATGTGTCTGTCGATCCAGTCAACAAGTCCTTCCCGATATATTCAGAGGACCTGGCACCAACCAGGCCATTTTCCCTTGGGTTTGAGATAATCATAAACACAGAAACAAAGGTCACTGGAAAGTGACTGTCCCCCAGGGGGTGCAGCTTTACTTTGTGCTTTTCTTGTTCATTCACATCTGCGGAGTCCAACCAGTGAGCTGGGTAAGCTTCGGTGGGCAGAGGGCCCAGAGTGCACACATTCACTCTGACATAGGAAGTCACTGACCGAACAGCACGTGCCCCGGCATAATTGGTTCCTCTAGCAAGTATGTTCAGACCCGCATCCTGGAGGGACAGTGGAAGGCTGGGCTCTCAGCTGGCCCAAGAGAACGGATATAAACAAATTTGTAAAGACGCCAGCCCCAGAAACTGAAACAGACATCCCTCTTCTCCAAGGTGAAAGCTGTCTTTATGAAATAACTAAGCCACAGCGCCAGCGAGGGTGCACTTTTTTTTTATAAAATTCAATTTTAAGTACGCTCTTCATAGCTCTGCTCTTTATAACGATTCGGACTATACTGAAGGCAGAACGCCTTTCCATTTGGATTAGCAGAGCTGCCTTAGGGATTCACAATGAAATCAGTGCTGGGTTTTCTTAATGCATCATCTGATTAAGAAACATTAATATTTGTCTGGACCTCAGTCAGTTCATGTGTGTTAATATTTTTCATGAATTCAGCTCCACGCAGGTCAGGAAGTCCCAATCAAAGGGGAATGTCAGAGTGCCACATAGAAAAGTCTGCTGCAGAAATTGCTTGTGTAGGCCTGGAAAAAAAATGTAACATTCCATAAAGAACTCCCTGAACAAGCATGAGACCTGAGCTCAGCTCTCTAGTACCCATATAAAAAAAAGTCTGGCGTGGTAGTGTGTGCCTTTAATTCTAGTACTAGCAGCAGAGGCAAGGGGATCCCTCAGACATCCTGGCCTGCCAGTCTAGCTGAGTTATTAAGCTCCAGCTTCAGTGAGAGACCTTGTCTCAAAAAATAGGGTGGAGCGCAATAGAGAAAGGCATCTTGTTAACCTCGGCTTCAGTGTGCACACACACACAAATCACACCCACACATACAACACATACACTGCACAGCCGGAAGAATTGATGCCATAATGATGCGAGGGTGGCAATGTAGGGGGTCATATGTCAGGTAAATAGTGACGTAGCTGGGTGGCAACAAGTCCTCAGTTTCCCTAAGTGCTCTGCGAGTGTATTACACATATTAAATTAAGCATATGACAGACCCATGAAGCAGAATAGCAGACTTTTCATTTTGGATTGGAGGGGTGGAGGAGTAAAGTTGCCTGGGCAAGCAGGCACCAAGCTTGAGTGACAGCCCAGCTCCTTAGCCCACAGCCCTCCCCTGCTTCCGGGCCTCTCACACACTGTGTTGCATCCACCCTCATTCCAGGCTCTGAGCGTCGGTGTGTTTAATCTTCATAACAGCCGCTTGCTCAGGTGGCATGCTTCAGAGGTAGCAGATAGACTCAAACCCAGGGCGGCAGCTTGGCATTGATTACATCAGCCATGTTTTCCGTAATTTCATAGAACTAAAAAGTAACAATTTCCTCGGAGTTCACAGAGCAAGTGGGAAAAATATAGCCTAAAGTTTTTAAACACATTTTTGGCTCTTGAACTTCCAAGTACGTGTTTCTATAATGCCTGCCGTTTACAGCACTTCTAGACTTTCCGTCCCTTGAGAAGCACCAGGCAGCCAGCATTCTGGGGAGCCCAGGCTCAACGGTCTCTTTTTCTACATTCCTTCCCCAGGTTTAACATCTCCACCCCTGCTTTCCAAGGGTGCATGAAGAATCTGAAGAAAACCAGTGGTGTTGTTAGGTTGAATGATACTGTGGGTGTAACCAAAAAGTGCTCTGAAGACTGGCAGGTAAGGGCGGGATGCAGAGCCAAGTGACACATTGTATCCCAGATGGCCCATGGTGCTGCAGCAGCTAGCCGGCTTAGTGCACTGCCTGTGATCTCAGCTAGACGCACAGAACCTGAGGGTGTGGCAGAGCAAAGCTGTCTGAACTGCACTAATGGTTCCTGCCATTTCTAGGGAAGTGGTGCAGTGTGAGAACCCATATCTGAGCACCCAGGAGATGATCATAAGGCCACTCATTTCCATGTTTGTATTTCAGCTTGTGCGAACTGCATCATTCTCCAGAGGAGGACAGATGAGTTTCACAAACTTGGATGTGCCCTTGCCTGACCGCTTCCAGCTGTCTTTTGGGTTTCAGACCTTTCAGCCCAGTGGTACACTACTAAATCACCAGACACGGGTAAGAGGTAGCATATTCAAATTAAGATGCAAGCCTGGTGCACATTTTCTCTCCAAAGCAACAGAAAGATCCTGAAGGTAGAGGGCTTGGGCCTTTTATCTGCCATCACAATTCTGACCTGAGCAATTCTCCCCCTGGGCAGATCCTGAAGGAAATCCAGCTAGATGGTGCCGCATAATCTGTAGAGCTGGATTTGTGTGCATTGAGTAATTGTTCCATTCTTTACAGGTGTGGGTTAAAATGAATTATAGCTAGTATAAGCAATGATGTGGTTTAGGAAAACATTAAGATTTATACTTACTATTTCTTCTTGATCACAACTTCAAAAGATACACTTCAAATTCCCTTATTACAGTAGTTACTCCTCAGAAAATATTTACCCCTGAAGAATTAGATGAAGTCGGGTTCAACGAGCCACAGAAATTCTCTTTGGAGACTGGGGAGGTGGTATGGCAGGTAAAGTGCTTACTATGCAAATCTGAGGGTTGGCGTTTGGACCCACAAATCCCCAGCACCCATGTGAAGGCCATCTGGGCACGGCAGGCCATCTCTAATCTCAGCTCGAGGGAAGCAGATAAGGCATCCCCTTAGCAGTCTAGGGCTCCATCTCCTGAGCTAGACCAGCCAAAACGGTGAGCTCCAGGTTCAGTAAGACACCCTGTCTGAATATGTAAGGTAAACAGCCATCAAGAAAGACACCTAAAGTCAACCTTGTGCCTCCACACACATGCAAACCCACACATGCACATCATACATGAAAAAGGAACACACAGAGAGCGAGGGTGAGAGAATGAGACTCTGGTCCACAGAAGATGCCCTCTGCAGCTCCAGAGAGAGGAGTCAGCTTAGAAATGCACTCAGAGGAAGAATTGGACTTTCAAATAATGCTTTTTGACTTGTTTCTTTAGTGTTGCCAATCACAGTGGATATTTTGCCTCGGATCTAAAAGATGGCAGTGGCTGCCTCTGTGACTATGTCCATTAGGAAGGTCATCGCCTTTTGGTATCTTATTTACCACTCTTTGTAGACTTTAAAAATGATCCCTAAAGAGACATGCCATTAGATAGTAGAGGAGGCCAGCTAGCCAAGCTTGACAGCACAACAGTTTGACCTAATGTGCACTCTCTTCTCTCTCTCTGTCTCTCTCTGTTGGCAGAAATTTCTGTCCAGCCCAGTCCCACAATACACCCATTAGCCCCACGTTGGGTGTCAATTTGTTGGCAGAGGCTGTTCTTTCATTCCTGGTGCTCAGACCCAAAATAATCATGCAGAAACTATATTATTTGCTGTAGATGGAGCTGTAGGCTACGTTCCTGCCACCCGGCTCCCGAATGGCTAGCTTTACACCTGAAATAACAACACACAAATTGTATTCATTTAAACACTGCCTGGCCCATTAGCTCTAGCCTCTTACTGGCTAACTCTCACATCATGATTAACCCATTTCTGTTAATGTGTGTAGCACCACAAGGTGGTGGCTTACCGGGAAGATTCTAACCTACGTCCATCTTGGGCCGGAGCTCATGGCGTCTGCCTTCTACCCAGCATCCTGTTCTGTTTACTCCACCTACCTAATTTTCTGTCCTATCAAAAAGCCAAGGCAGTTTCTTTATTAACCAATGAGAGTAACACATAGACAGATGACCCACCTACATCAGTTTGCAGTACTGTTTGGCCAACAGCTTAAGCATATTTTCTAGATAGCCCCCTCCCCCCCGTGTGTGTGTATTTGTGAACTTGTGTCATATGATTGTGTATTCGATTGTGTATGTGTATGATAAAGGAATAACTTCTTATATCATTTCTCAGGAGCCATCACCTTGTTTGAGACAGGTCTTTCACTAGCCTAGGGCTCACCAAGTAGGCTAAGCTCCCTAGCCAGCAAGGCCTGGAGATCGTCCTTCCTCCATCCCCCCAGCCTTGGGATTATGAGCACACACATCTGTACCTAGGTTTTTCTATGTGGGTTCCGGGAACCAAACTCAGATTTTCATCCTGTGGCAAGCATTTTCCTGACTGAGCCATGTCCCCAGCCCTGATCTAGCACTTTATTCCTAAGCCTTGTTTCTGCCACATGTAAGTGCAGTCAGTACACACTCCACAAAATGGTTGAAAGTAGATGGAAGGATTAGATTAGCAATAAGTTAGAACAATCCTGTGCAGCACAGGAATTCTAGAAATGTCTTAGGGGCATTGCTTTCAAGTTCAAAGGGGATTATTTAAGAAACACAATTGACCCCATTGGTAGCAAGTACTGCAACAGCAACTAAAGCCTTCACTGGCTGTAAGTGTGCACTGTCAAATTGCTGTAGTAGGAAAGCTCACAGACAGCACATCTTAAAGAAAACTTTAGAAACTAGATTTGATGGCAAAAACTGAATGCAACTGACAGCTGTTCTAAAATAGCCTTTAAGTTACTCATCAACAGGAAGAACCAGTCATCTCGGCAATGTTTGGAAGAGCACAGCTTGACCCAGAAAATTGGGCTTCCTAGAAATAATGACCAGAACATAAAACGTTTATGAAAATCATAGAGAAGGAGTCATTGTTGTAATCTTACATGGAAAAGGAATCCTGAATGATGATGAATCAACTCCCTGCTATAAAATTCATGCAGAAGAGAACGGATTCTGATAGAAATAACTTCATCAAAATAAGAGTAAAGATGGGGGAATTAGATATGAATTAAATGTTCTATACAGCTGAGTAGAAAATTAAATGGGCCTAATAAAAGTAGATCTAGAAAAAGACTGACAAATTCATCAGTGTTGAAGTAATCTGCATGACATCTTTATCTTCATCAACAAGGAGACAAACTATTTAAAAATTATCTTTTGATCAGGTGGTAAAGTCCAAATATTTGGGTCAAAACGTCCTGACTGCTTTATGCTTAGTTTTGCTCATTCATTTGTCATTTCTAAATGCACATTAATTGTTAATGGTGTATTCTGGGATGGTTTCAGACAAGCAGCCTGCAGGTCACCCTAGAAGATGGTCACGTTGAATTGAGCACCAGGGACAGCAGTGGCCCGATTTTCAAGTCTGCACAGACCTACATGGATGGCTTACTACATCATGTGTCTGTAATAAGCGACACCTCAGGGTGAGTGGGCTCTTTCTGTTGCCAGAGTCTAGTCCAGCAGAGTTCTCCAGCACAACTTTTCAGACTATCTCTTCCTGGCGCTGATGCTCGTTGTCTGTGTGTTAGCCCTTTCCTAGTTGTACCCCTGTCCTGATTGAAACAAAAAGTCAATGGTTGGATGTATGTGCATAGATAGAAATTTAAAATGGACCACCCACTCTAAATGTGGGAGGCACCATCATAAACCTTCATACAGGATGTGGATGAGCCTCCAAAAATGTGGGTAAGAGAAGGTACACCTAGGAGTGCTCTCCTGTGACTTTGTGTCCAGGAGTTTAAAGGCAGGGCAAATCAATTGTATCAGAATTTGGGGTGGTTGTTATTCCTGGAGAGGGGAAGAAACTGGGAATTAAAATTAATACAAAAAGGGGTTCCTGGGGTGCCAGGCAGTTGATACCTTTAATGGATGCAAACCATATTGATTATTTATGTTGCAAAAATCCAAGGGGCTAGAGAGATAGCTCGGTAGTTGAGAGCATTGACTTTTCTTTCAGAAAACCCAGGTTCAGTTCCTAGCACCTGCATGGCAGCCCCCAACCACTCTTAACTCCAATTCCAGGGAATCTGATTCCCACTTCTGGCTCCTCAGACACTGGGCACATATGTGGTACACAGACATGCATTCAAGCAATGCACACATACACATAAAATAAAAACAAATAAACCTTTTTTAAAACCTTGCTTGAGCAGATGTCTATGATGCATACTTTCAGCACATATATATTATTTAACTAAGTGTTACTGTGAAAATACTTTGCACTTTAAAAAATATTTCTGATTTGACCAGTCCTATTGGGTGACAGATTTGAGTCTGGGTCAGATAGCAGACAGTTCCCACAGTGTTTGGGTTGTTTTGTTTGGTTTGGTTTGCGAGGGGTCTCACCCTTGTCTTGCTTCTCTTTTTTTTCAGCCTCCGGTTCCTCATTGATGACCAGGTTATGAGAAGGAACCAAAGGCTCCCTGACTTCTCGAATGCCCAGCAGTCCCTCCGCCTGGGAGGTGGTTATTTCGAGGGTTGCATCACTAATGTTTTTGTCCAAAGGTGGGTGATCTTTTCTCTGTGGTTACCGATAAGAGCCCACCTTTCTGCACAGTGTTTGAAAGTTCGTGTAGGAATGGTGGCAGTAAGAAGGTCCCTGCCTACGGTGGGTCTCCCTCCCTAGGCAAGAGTTTGCTTGTAGCTTTCATTTTGCCCTCATTCCAGGTTGTCACAGAGTCCCGAAGTCCTGGATTTGGCCAGTAAATCCACCAAGAAGGAAGCCTCCCTGGGAGGCTGCAGTCTAAACAAGCCTCCTTTCCTTATGCTGTTTAAAGGTCCCAAGAGACTTCACAAGGCCAGAACTTTCGATGTCAATCAGGCAAGTGTCAAAGCCTTACCTTGGGTCTTACTTCTCCTGACCCTGCCTAGGGGGCAGGGGGAGTGATGGGAAAGGGTAGTGTATCACCCAGTCTCTGGTGGTTGGTGTCTCTATGAAGTGGCACCAAAAGGTTGACAAAGCCAAGGCTGGGGAGATGGCCCAGTCAGCAGGGCTGTACAGTCACACAGAAGCATGAGGACCCAAATTCGGACTGCCAGCACCCATGTAAAAAAGCGGTGTGTGGTAGCATGCACCTGTGACCAGCACAGAGGAGGCAAAGATCCTTAGAATTCACAGGCCAGTCAGTCCAGCTGGATCAGTGAGCTCCAGGTTCAGTGAGAAAACCTGTCTCAAAGGCTGAGGTGGAGGGCGATGGAGGAAGGCACCTGATGGCCTCCAACTTCCACATGCTCACACAGGCTCACGTATACACAAACGTGCGCGCGCGCGCACACACACACACACAAATATGACAAAGTGATTTCTCTTCAACATTTATTTGTTATCTTGATAAAAATTTGTCAATTTTTAGTCTCCAAAAAAAAATGGGGCTGTAGCTAAATGCAGTGAGTTCACTCTGTAAGTGTGACACCCACACTAGGGGACAAAATAGGAAAGGAAGCAGTGTTACTTGTGTCTCATAAGAATGCCAAAACTCAAGAGTGCTTCTTCTAAAGAAATTATGGGGCTATCCCTGGGGAAATTGATGAACATTCATATAGAAAATATTCCCATCACATTAGGGGAGGTACAATCTTGAGCATGCTCAGCTGGACATCATGCTACTCCTTCATATATCCTCTGTGAGGAATCTGTATTATAATGAGATCATCCTGGCCAACATTGACTCTGGGACACTTAGAAGAGAGACAGTGTAGTCTTGGCTGTATCAAGCCAGCTCCTTACAGTTTGCTTTGTAGGGATGACTTAGTTTTGCTTCTGACGCTCTGATAAAACACCCTGATAAGAAGCCACTCAAGGGAGAGAGGGATGCATTTCAGTTACAATTCCAGGTTACAGTCCCATCAGTGCTGGGAAGTTGAGGCAGGAGCTTGAAGCAGCTAGTCACATCACCCCACAGTCAAGAGCAGAGAGAAATGAATGTGTGGTTGCTCAGTTGCTTGCTGTGACCAGCTAGACTTCTCCACTCATGTGCAAGTTAGGACTCTGCCTGGGGAATGGGGTCACCCGCAGTAGTCTGGATCTTCCTCCATCAATTAACTCAATTCCCCATAGTTGTACCCACAGACTGACCCACTTCAGACAATCCTTCATTAAGACTTTTTTTCCTGTATTCAAGGTTGTGTCAACTTGACATTTAAAGATAATCAAGTTAGAGTTTCCATTGATGTGAAGAGACACCATCACCACCGCCACTCAGAAAGCATAGCCCTGAATTCAAGCAGCTCACATAGATTTCTCATGGGTGTGAGTGATCATCTCCATTCAACCGTGTGCACGCTTGGGGTGTTTCTGTTTAGTAGTCTGTCCCTCTCTGTGGCCGTGTGTGTGTGTGTGTGTGTGTGATGTGTAGGAATGTGTGTGTGGTGTGCAGGGATGTTTGTGGTCTGTGTGTGTGTGTGGTATAGGGGATGTGTGTGTATCTGTGGTGTGGGGGATGTGGTGTGTATGTGTGTATGTGCGGGAATGTGTATGGGGTATGCAGGGATGTTTGTGGTGTGTGTGTGTGGTGTAGGGGATATGTGTGTGTGTGTGTGTGTGTGTGGTGTGGGAGATATGTGTGTGTGTATGGTGTGGGGGATGTGGTGTGGGGTGTGTGTATGTGTGTGTGGTTGGGGGATGTGTGTATATGTGTGTGTGTACTGTTAGACAAACATCCTATCCCCTCTTTACTTTGATTTAGAGACCATGTCTAACTTAGTTGCCTAGATTGGCTTTGAACTTGCTATTCTCCTGTCTCAGCCTCTTGAGTAAGTGAGGGCTTGCAGGCTTATACAACCAGGCCTGGCTTTGGCTTTACAGACAGCTGCTATCAAGTGTTCACTCTGGCACCATATCTGTCTTTGATTGGGTTAGAGAGGAACACCCAATTATGAAGGAGGTTTCAGAAGATTCCTTGCAAAATGACTTTCACCGGGACTACAGTTTTACCTGTGATGGCTTGTTTGTCAACTTAACACAACTTAGAACCACCTGAGAAGAAAGTCTCAGGTCAGGTTGACTTGTCACATGTGTGGGGGTGTGTCTGTGGGCGTC